>CANNZV010002702.1:67746-155075 GCA_947561585.1 Caprella mutica | reverse complement strand
GTGCCTCTTTTCCCTGATGGTACATCATCACAGTGACTTTTCTCTGATAGTACATCATCACAGTGACTCTTTTCTCTGATAGTACATCATCACAGTGCCTCTTTTCCCTGATGGTACATCATCACAGTGACTCTTTTCTCTGATAGTACATCATCAAAGTGACTCTTTTCTCTGATAGTACATCATCACAGTGCCTCTTTTCCCTGATGGTACATCATCACAGTGACTCTTTTCTCTGATAGTACATCATCACAGTGACTCTTTTCCCTGATGGTACATCATCACAGTGACTCTTTTCTCTGATAGTACATCATCAAAGTGACTCTTTTCTCTGATAGTACATCATCACAGTGCCTCTTTTCCCTGATGGTACATCATCACAGTGACTCTTTTCTCTGATAGTACATCATCAAAGTGACTCTTTTCTCTGATAGTACATCATCACAGTGCCTCTTTTCCCTGATGGTACATCATCACAGTGACTCTTTTCTCTGATAGTACATCATCACAGTGACTCTTTTCCCTGATGGTACATCATCACAGTGACTTTTCTCTGATAGTACATCATCACAGTGACTCTTTTCTCTGATAGTACATCATCACAGTGCCTCTTTTCCCTGATGGTACATCATCACAGTGACTCTTTTCTCTGATAGTACATCATCAAAGTGACTCTTTTCTCTGATAGTACATCATCACAGTGCCTCTTTTCCCTGATGGTACATCATCACAGTGACTCTTTTCTCTGATAGTACATCATCAAAGTGACTCTTTTCTCTGATAGTACATCATCACAGTGCCTCTTTTCCCTGATGGTACATCATCACAGTGACTCTTTTCTCTGATAGTACATCATCAAAGTGACTCTTTTCTCTGATAGTACATCATCACAGTGCCTCTTTTCCCTGATGGTACACCGAGTAATTGGCCTTTTCTTTCTCTCCCGTAAATCCATGCTATCAGAGCTAAATCTCATTGGTGTAACGAAATAGAGCAGTTTCTCTCGAGGCGTTTAGGTAGTTGCACATCTCTACCGAGACAATTTGGGATATCAAGATTACACTCCAGTTGAGAAGAATGCACGGCGTGATGAGAGAAGAGATGGGAGAATGATAGGGCATAACAAGGGGCAGAAAACACTCGAGTTGAAGCCTCCAAAACACTTAGCATCACCATTACCTAAGGCAGGATATTCTGCAGTCTCCAGGTGCTGGGTAATGATCACCTCAAGCAAATGCCTGCTGTAATTCCTCCTTTGCTTTTATTATATACCATTGTTTAAAATAGTGTAAAGGTTACAGAATAAATTATAATGTCCATGATAGCTGCAGATATCGTGGAAATGGATACCAACAAAAAAAATGACACTTTTTCCCACGAGTGCAAAAACGTGGAAACCCTCTTATAACTTTGAACTTAGCCAACTTAGGTATTAGGTCGGGCTTTGCCGATACTATCGGTATCGGTACTCGTTATTTCGGCCATTTTCACTGGTATTATTATTGGCAAATCAATCTTCTTTACCTTTAATTTAAAAGAAGAGATATACAATTCAAAAATAGTGGTGTATCGATAAGGGTGTATCGGATGAAGTGCTTTATCGGTATCGGCATTTAACCAATACCAAGTATCGGTACTAATTATAGTATCGGTACAGCTCTAGTGTTAAGAGAACTTAAGACGATGGTGACATGAGTGACAGAGACGCTAATGGAGACACTGTTCTACTTACGCCATTAACTAATAGCAGTGTGGCATCTGGAAAACAAGGTTTAGGGGTATATCTAAAACTTGGAGATATATTTACCCGGTAAAGGAGCTATCTACCACATAGAACAAAAGAATTCTCGGCATTATCTACCGGTGGTGATTTCCGGTACTATCTACCGGTGGTGATTTCCGGTACTATCTACCGGTGGTGATTTTCGGTACTATCTACCGGTGGTGATTTTCGGTACTATCTACCGGTGGTGATTTCCGGTACTATCTACCGGTGGTGATTTCCGGTACTATCTACCGGTGGTGATTTCCGGTACCATCTACCGATGGTGATTTCCGGTACCATCTACCGGTGGTGATTTCCGGTACCATCTACCGGTGGTGATTTTCGGTACCATCTACCGGTGGTGATTTTCGGTACTATCTACCGGTGGTGATTTCCGGTGCCATCTACCGGTGGTGATTTCCGGTACCATCTACCGGTGGTGATTTCCTGTATTATCTACCGGTGGTGATTTCCGGTATTATCTACCGGTGGTGATTTCCGTTATTATCTACCGGTGATGATTTCCGTTATTATCTACCGGTGATGATTTCCGGTACTGTCTAACGGCGGTGATTTCCGGTATTATCATTTTCCGGTAAGTATCATCATTTTCCGGTAAGTATCATCATTTTCCCGGTAAGTATCATCATTTTCCGGTAAGTATCATCATTTTCCGGTAAGTATCATCATTTTCCGGTAAGTATCATCATTTTCCGGTAGGTATCATCATTTTCCGGTAGGTATCATCATTTTCCGGTAAGTATCATCATTTTCCAGTAAGTATCATCAATTTCCGGTAAGTATCATCATTTTCCGGTAAGTATCATCATTTTCCGGTTAGTATCATCATTTTTCGGTTAGTATCATCATTTTCCGGTTAGTATCATCATTTTCCGGTTAGTATCATCATTTTCCGGTAACTATCAACATTTTACGGTTAGTATCATCATTTTCCGATTAGTATCATCATTTTACGGTTAGTATCATCATTTTCCGGTTAGTATCATCATTTTCCGGTTAGTATCATCATTTTCCGGTAAGTATCATCATTTTCCGGTAAGTATCATCATTTTCCGGTAAGTATCATCATTTTCCGGTAAGTATCATCATTTTCCGGTAAGTATCATCATTTTCCGGTAAGTATCATCATTTTCCGGTAAGTATCATCATTTTCCGGTATCATCATTTTCCGGTATCATCATTTTCCCGTATCATCATTTTCCCGTATCATCATTTTCCCGTATCATCATTTTCCGGAATTAGGTGATGTTTCCTCATTACAAAGCCAATTTAGAAAAAGGGAGTAAAATAAAATCCCATCGGAATATCATTGTAATTTTCCATCCATATTCATCACCATGTATCGGAAGTTCGGAACCCATTGCGAGAAATGAAAAATAGTAAATATTCTTTCAAATTTAGTAAATGGAAAAGAAATTTAGCGAACATCTGTTTTCAAATCGACCTGATATTTTTACTTATATCATAACAAGTATTTTAATATCGCTAAGTACCTACGGTAGAAAATACTAGACATACATATACACTGGAAATAGGGTAAGTTCTGAATTATCGGTCAGTT
Organism: Caprella mutica; assembly: GCA_947561585.1. Lineage (NCBI taxonomy): Eukaryota > Metazoa > Arthropoda > Malacostraca > Amphipoda > Caprellidae > Caprella > Caprella mutica. The sequence goes on along the minus strand of CANNZV010002702.1, from coordinate 151,728 downwards.
TCACATCTTCGGTCAAGTATGAGGAAACTGTATAATAATAATAATTTAATTCATATTCTAATTGGTTTTCTTAAATTTAACCGAAGATGTGAAACCGACCGATAATTCAGAACTTACCAATTTATCACACACCGCAATGCGGCCCCAACGAAATGGCAAATATTTTGCGGAGAAAATACCTTTTAAAGGTCCTTTGAAAAAGATTCCAATAGAGATATATTGTGATGGAACATTCCAAATAAGTCAACGGAAGTACCGAAATAGACTTTAGGGGGTGCAGAATTGTTTGGGGGGGGGGGGGATAGTCGCAGAGTTGTTGTTGGGGGGAGCGGTGTTGCAGCAGGATGGTTTCACCGCATTGGTCATATTTTTTAAGGGTTACACCCATCAGGTACAGGTATTGTAGGTAAGCTAGTTAGAATATCAATGGAAATGTCTAAATAATATCATTAAATGATATTATTTTTAATATCTTCTTAAAAAGGTCCGGGAAAAAATGAGTTTAATACATATTATCATAGAACTAAAGTATAGGATTATTATTTTGCAAACAATTCGGTTCAGTGTTTATTTTATTATTTGCTTTTAAAGTTTTTAATAGTCTTTGTGCAACAATTGAACGAAACACTAATCTGACGCGGAAGAAAAAGATTGTACACTCTTTGTTCTGATTTAAAATTGAAATATATAAACAAACAATGTATTTCCGGTATTCTTTTAAGATCTAAATTGTTTCCTGAAGCATATAAACGTTTCTATAAGAAGTTTATTATATTTTATACCTTTACACGAATATTGAATATTAGATTGATTATACCTACCTAGTTGGCATTCAAAACAAACGGTGTACATTCTTTTTCTTCTGACTGAAAATTAGCAAGTCGGAAGTAAAACGGGTACATTGGAGATTTGACTATATACTTTTTTAAACATAGAAAATTGAATATATGCCATCAAATTTCATGGGGTTTGTAACAAAACTATATAAAAACACTAGTCTAATTGATTTAAATTTTAAACAATAAAGAAATTGCTTGTAGGGGACCTTTAAATAATAATATGGTATATTGTATCCAAAAAAATAAAAGTATTTAGTTATATCTCAGAGTGAGTGAGAAATACCATGCAGTCAATTTGACTGCTTTTTACTCCCCAAACATTTGCATCTCATAAATTATTATTGGTAGATACTTGAATTTTTTTTAAATGAGACAGTTTATCTAACTTGGTGATATTTCAATTGGTATCCATAATACCTGCAGGTATCAAGGATACCAATTGAAATAATGAAAAACTATCTCCTTATTAAAAAAAAATCATTTATCTACCAATAATAATTTAAGAGATGCAAATGTTCGAAAGAAAATAATACTAAATAAAGTGTCCCGTTAAATTAAGAGTTTAAAAAGTATTATGTTTAAGGTAGAGTTAGGGGAGAGGTAAATGGGCTGAGTTCAAGGCTCTGCATCTTCTAATCAATATAGCCTACTTAACAAGGGAGAAAAGAGTTATTTATTATGAAGGACATCATGGAATAGAGTGACTCTCAGTTATGGCACTATGACACTTTTTACATCATAAAAAAAAGGATTTAATTTGATATTTCAATTGAAATTTGATATTTCGCTTGAATAATAATAAATATATCATACATGATCGGAAATGTGTAACGGACTAATAAATTAAAACTTACCCCTATGAGAGCTTTCAAAATGGAGACACTAGGGTGACTATCAATCACTATTTATATCATTGTTTTTAAGTGAAAAACATCTGCTTGAAAGATTGAAAAGATGCTAGCGAAATAAAATATTATCGATGGATAAAATAATAATGCGTACTTGAAGCAGTTTGAATAAACTATTTAATTCCCGTACACACTATCAAACATACGGTAATCTATTTCACTACTTTATTGCACTCTAGGATGCGGTTCTGGTCAATTGTTACACCACTAGTGTACTTTCCCCTTAAAAATAATGGCGTTTCAATAATATTTATATAGGTGTAACATACCAATTCACACATGGATCGTGTTTTCATGAAAATATATAAATTTATATATGTAAAAATATATATAAATATACACGGAATTTGTTGAGCGTAATTGATATATAAATAAAATACACAATGCTCATTATTTGAGATTAGACTAAATAAAATATTGAGACTAATTACCGTAGATTTATTTCTTCGATTTTTCGACACAATTTGTTAGAAAAATGAGTGATTGTATTATTTTATATGAAGGGGATTATTTGTAAGTCTTCTGATATATTGTAATGCATATGAGTAATTTCTTTAATAATTTTAGATAAACTGAATTGTTGAAGAACTAAAAGTTTATTTAGAATATTGTCTAACTGTTTTCTAGTGTGTACGGGGCAAATTAATAAAATATTCACAGGGTATAAATGATTTAATGCACCTTTAGCCTCTCTATTTTGTTGAACTACTGGCTAAATTTTTACCATTTCCTCAGTAACATACCTCTGGCAATAAAATATAAAGAGAAATTAACGGTGTTGTTATTGTACAGCAGACAGTTTGGCGTAAAATGTACTATGTACATGCCAAGCTGTGCAGTGTGTACAATATAGTGTGGTTGTGTACAATATAGTGTGGTTGTGTACAATATAGTGTGGTTGTGTACAATATAGTGTGGTTGTGTACAATATAGTGTGGTTGTGTACAATATAGTGTGGTTGTGTACAATATAGTGTGGTTGTGTACAATATAGTGTGGTTGTGTACAATATAGTGTGGTTGTGTACAATATAGTGTGGTTGTGTACAATATAGTGTGGTTGTGTACAATATAGTGTGGTTGTGTACAATATAGTGTGGTTGTGTACAATATAGTGTGGTTGTGTACAATATAGTGTGGTTGTGTACAATATATTGTGGTTGTGTACAATATTGTGTGGTTGTGTACAATATTGTGTGGTTGTGTACAATATAGTGTGGTTGTGTACAATATAGTGTGGTTGTGTACAATATATTGTGGTTGTGTACAATATTGTGTGGTTGTGTACAATATTGTGTGGTTGTGTACAATATAGTGTGGTTGTGTACAATATTGTGTGGTTGTGTACAATATAGTGTGGTTGTGAACAATATAGTGTGGTTGTGTACAATATAGTGTGGTTGTGTACAATATAGTGTGGTTGTGTACAATATATTGTGGTTGTGTACAATATTGTGTGGTTGTGTACAATATTGTGTGGTTGTGTACAATATAGTGTGGTTGTGAACAATATAGTGTGGTTGTGAACAATATTGTGTGGTTGTGTACACCTTATTGTGGTTGAGAAAATAGGCAGTGTGTAATTATATTCGATGGCGAAGAGGTCATCTATCAATGACGATTAATGATTAAACAAAAAAACAAACGTAATTTATGATTAATTTAAAACAATTGTCGTCTGTCGTCGGACATTCACTACTAAAATTTTCAATATGAAACTTTACTACGACTAATGATTAAATATTTTAATTTAATATGTATACATGAAGAATAAATTATTAATTTTAAAGTGCTTTAAATATAATTTAAAATAGGACATAGCATTTAATGGAATGAACAATTGACTCTTTTCCACGATAGTACACCAACCAGTGACTAATAGTAATTCCCTACTTACCGATAGTAGTAAGTGCAGTGGGTGGTACTATAGACAGTCTGCATATTCCTAAGGGACATCTGTTAGCGTGCAGAGGTCTGCATGCAGTGTGTACATTGGCTCTGCACCACAGACACTTCCAGTCCTGCAGTCTGCACCAGGCAGAGAGAAACAGAAGTTAGAAATAGAGAAAAAAAAATTCAGAAAAGGTGAGAAAAATTATAAAGTGTCATTAACTCACCATTCTCTCCACAACTCACCACTCTCTCCACAACTCACCATTCTCTCCACAACTCACCACTCTCTCCACAACTCACCACTCTCTCCACAACTCACCACTCTCTCCACAACTCACCACTCTCTCCACAACTCACCATTCTCTCCACAACTCACCATTCTCTCCACAACTCACCATTCTCTCCACAACTCACCATTCTCTCCACAACTGACCATTCTCTCCACAACTGACCATTCTCTCCACAACTGACCATTCTCTCCACAACTGACCATTCTCTCCACAACTGACCATTCTCTCCACAACTGACCATTCTCTCCACAACTGACCATTCTCTCCACAACTGACCATTCTCTCCACAACTCACCACTCTCTCCACAACTCACCACTCTCTCCACAACTCACCACTCTCTCCACAACTCACCACTCTCTCCACAACTCACCACTCTCTCCACAACTCACCACTCTTCTCCACAACTCACCACTCTTCTCCACAACTCACCACTCTTCTCCACAACTCACCACTCTTCTCCACAACTCACCACTCTTCTCCACAACTCACCACTCTTCTCTACAACTCACCACTCTTCTCTACAACTCACCACTCTCTCTACAACTCACCACTCTCTCTCCACAACTCACCACTCTCTCTCCACAACTCACCACTCTCTCTCCACAACTCACCACTCTCTCCACAACTCACCACTCTCTCCACAACTCACCACTCTCTCCACAACTCACCACTCTCTCCACAACAGTACTCCTCAATATCAAACTTTAAGTTCATTACAAGATAACTCCTGAGAAAAAAAAGGCTCCAGATATCAACTTTGAGTCTCACAAGATGTAGGTATAACTAGAGGAATTATTCATAAGAATTATGCCTAGTAATTACTTATGTACTTTGCCGTTAGGAATAACAGTTCTCAATGGTAAATAAAGTTCTATCAAATATAACAGGCCTACTTTTTAAAAAAGAACAACTAAGGCAAGCGGTTTGAAGAAAAGTTAAATGTTTTTTTAACACATATGATAGTAGCGTGGCAAGTACAACTATAGCAAGAAATGACGTATCCAACAAATAAACTCATTTGCCTTGCATTATCCTGAAGATACTCAGGATATATGAGTTATCTTCAATACAGTCACCACAGTAGAGAAACTGTATGTGCTCACTGTACACATATTAATCTTAGAAACTTGGGGAAAAGTTTATTCCGAGAGGCACGTAAGTTTCTTTTCAGTTACCCTAGTAAATTCCTTCATCTTGAGAAAAGCAAGTAAAACTTACAAAATAAGTATTTGTTAGAAAACAAACTTATTAGATAAATGCTTATTAGATAGATAGTTTATACGTAAATACTTAATAGAAACTAGCTAATAGTTAGATAAATACTTACTTATTAGATAAATATATATCTAAGAGATATCTAACATCACAGATATTGTCATTTATAATTGTTTGTGGTTAGCAGATAATAAACAGAAGTTATGAAAGCAATCTTTATTTCATTTGGCAATTCATATATTAAAATAAACGACTTAACCAGGTATGAAGTGTTAAAAGGTAGTGATGGTACAGTAGAACTCCTCTATAGTGAATGTAGAGTCCTGAGTAAAGAAACTATACCGTATAGTGAACAAATTTCCTTTTAGTCTGCCATTAAATGGCCAACAGTTTTCTAAATATAAGAAAAAACGATATAATTATTATTAATTTCAGTTGGTATCCATGATACCTGCAGGTATCATGGATACCAACTCTACATTCACTATAGAGGAGTAGTTCTTTTCAGTATGTTGTTTTAACTCACCTTAGGACAGAGCCGCAGTTTTTCTCACAGACAGCACACTTGGCACTCACAGGGAGGTTGCCTTCCAGCCACTGGTGAGGCATCGACAGGTTCTGATCAAGAGAATGACAATAGCATAAGAGACACGCTTAATGACCATCTGAATAGAAATACATTGCGTATTTTCTGTATTTGATAGGAATTGTGATTACTCAATTTTTCAGCTAGTTCAAATTATCAAGCTATTTGAACTATGACATAATAACGTATTTGGTTAACAGTAAAAAAAGTAGTTGATAAAGAATGGTAATTGAAAAACAAGAGTAGATTAAACAATATATAATATATTTAATTTTATATCATTAAAAAGATGAATTACCAATCTATAACCCTCATTGAGTGTAATAAATAACTAGATACCTCAATAGCTGTTATAGTTCTATAACCTAAATATACTGTCTCATTTTACCCCTCACATCGCTTCTATACCTTAGGCTCATACTATACTAGCAGTTTCACCGCCGCGTTTTCACTGCCCTGTTTCCGCCTCCCCAATGAATCACAGTTAAATGAATGGAAAGCAATTTGCACACTATACTAGCTTTCTACCGCCTTCCATTCATTTAACCGTGATTAATTGAAGAGGAGGAAACAGGGCAGTGAAAACGCGGCATTGAAACTGCTAGTATAGAATGGGCCTCAGTTATCTGCTGCACTAAACATTCCACGTACTGTCATCTTAACTTGAGAAACGAAACATACCTCAAAAACCTATAACACAACTACAGGCAATTCCCTTTTTTAGGGAATTATAAAAGGGAATTTTAGACAATTTCCTTTTACTTAGCATAGGCAGCAGGAAAGTGGTGTACAAATATCACACCAGCCTCTGACAATAAAATATCGTATAGTCGTCAAGGTGAAAAATATGTTCATTCTTTTCAGTTATATTCTGACCAAAGAAACTGATTTAATTATTTAGGTTAGGGGTCTAACGGAACCGAATGTAGATATCAAAAGAAAGAAGAAATCAGAGAGGAAAGAGTCAAGGGGCTTCATGTACAGTAATCTATTACCGTAGAAATGCTGCTCCGCCAAATAAGACTAATCAATGATAAAATGAAGATAAGTATGGAGTACCTTATTCAAACGTACTTTCTTTTCATTTAGCAAGTAACTCCATGGCTTACGTAACACTAATTACAGCACTAATTATCTCTGCCAACTTATAATGAGAAATAACACAGTAATTACAAACACAGCAGGTAAGCTACCTTGCGGTCAAAACTACCACAGCATACGAGACGCACTTTAAACTAAATATACGTGACAGAAGAATCAAATTACAACAGTTGGAGCCTTCCAACACCTCTAGATAGAACTACACATTTGATATTGTTTGGAAAAGCGATATCCTTTGTAGTAATCCGGGCCTAGAATATCATGGATATGCTGTAGCACACTCAGGCCTTTCTTTTTTCAACAAATAGTCTGATAGATATTCAACCAAAGCCTTTTGCTACATATAGACTCACTTCTCTGTATCTTCGTTACAGGAAGAGACTGCAAATGGTGTAGTGTAACAAACCAGGAAATGAAGAGTTACGTGTAAAATAAACATTTAATGTTGTTGCCAGAAGCTATATCCTCGGTTATATACTGCCAATGGAGTGAATAATGAATATGTGATGTATTCATGCTTATTAGTATTCATCATTCAGAAGTTTTCTATACTACTATTCAGAACTTATGATCAGAAATATCAAAGTCTGTTTACAGTTAAGTTATTAATGAGATGTAAGAAAATAATATGTATAAAAAATCGGTAGCATTATTAATGTAATGAGCAACAGTTCTAGAATTTCTTGAATATTTTTTGGAATATTTTTTTTGAATAATTTTTTTTTTATTTTAAAAATTACATTTTTAGAATAATTTTCTAATTAATTATTTCAAATTCATTTGTTCCCAAATATAATTCACATGAAAAAATTTCAGTTCACTAAATAACGAATAGATTAAAATATTTAAAGATGACAGGTATGAGCTAAAGTGAGAAAAGAAAAGAACAACCAAACACAACAGCCAAAATATTTATTGTGATGAAAAAAATGAAAGGCCGGTCAAACTGGCACTGAGTGAGGAAAATGAAGAGGCGGTTAAGATTTCCTCTTCTCATCATACTTCTCCCATAGTGTAACTGCAAAGCCTTTTCCTTTACGCATACACATATTCGATCATGTAAGAAATGAACTTAATTATTATCTAACTTTTATTTCAATCAGTACACAAGATACATACAGCTATCGATACCAATTAAATGAAAGTTAAAGATCGAAAAGGTGGAACTGTACGATAACTCGTAACTTACCCAATGTCCATGACAACAACATGGAAGTACAAACAAAGAGGTAAAGTTTTTAGAGAAGTAGTTCGCGTCCTTGTCTTATGACAAACACGCTATCAAACAGCTGTCAAACTGATGGAAACAGCAGCAGCATTTTAGTGCTCCAGAGTTTGGAGTGTAGGAACTTGGAATGAAAAGTGAAGAAGGCACAGAAATGTCTTCAGTTGCACATAAATTCATTATTGGTAAATGATAATATTACTATGTGGTAGATACGTAACAGTATCAGAGATGCTGATATGCATCTCCTGCAGTTAAGATAGGTAGGTCAGCATCAGTGATACGGATATGCATCTCCTACAGTTAAGATAGGTAAGTCAGTATCAGTGATACGGATATGCATCTCCTACAGTTAAGATAGGTAGGTCAGTATCAGTGATACGGATATGCATCTCCTACAGTCAAGATAGGTAAGTCAGTATCAGTGATACGAATATGCATCTCCTACAGTTAAGATAGGTAGGTCAGTATCAGTGATACGGATATGCATCTCCTACAGTCAAGATAGGTAGGTCAGTATCAGTGATACGGATATGCATCTCCCACAGTTAAGATAGGTAAGTCAGTATCAGTGATACGGATATGCATCTCGTACAGTTAAGATAGGTAAGTCAGTATCAGTGATACGGATATGCATCTCCTACAGTTAAGATAGGTAGGTCAGTATCAGTGATACGGATATGCATCTCCTACAGTTAAGATAGGTAAGTCAGTATCAGTGATACGAATATGCATCTCCCACAGTTAAGATAGGTAAGTCAGTATCAGTGATACGGATATGCATCTCCTACAGTTAAGATAGGTAGGTCAGTATCAGTGATACGGATATGCATCTCCTACAGTCAAGATAGGTAGGTCAGTATCAGTGATACGGATATGCATCTCCCACAGTTAAGATAGGTAAGTCAGTATCAGTGATACGGATATGCATCTCGTACAGTTAAGATAGGTAAGTCAGTATCAGTGATACGGATATGCATCTCCTACAGTTAAGATAGGTAAGTCAGTATCAGTGATACGAATATGCATCTCCCACAGTTAAGATAGGTAAGTCAGTATCAGTGATACGGATATGCATCTCCTATATTACATCATTGCAGTTTCGGATCCTTTTGCCACTGTTTATAACATTTCTAATTGAACGGTATAGAGCTAGTATGTACTATATTTACTACACAGTGTTTTGATATACTACAAGTGAAATATAGATTATAGTACACAGTAGGTACACAGTAACAAGCACACGCGTTAACCTTCAAACGAACTAAAGCTGTGCTGGTGTGGAGCTGGGGGGGGGGGTAGAGGAAGTCATTTTTCGCGCATTCCATAGCGTGCTTTGAGGATGCATTGGTTAGCAAGAACTGCATTATTGACACACAGAAGAATAATACGTCTAATTTTTGATACATATGTTTAACGTGTTCACTGATAAATAAAATCGACAAATCGTAGACTAAATTAAGATTCCCATTCAAACGTAGTAAATTCACCGATAAATTTATGTTCAATTACATTTTATGTGTGAATGGCTACTAAATGTAGTAGTAATATTTATTGGCAGGCTACACTGATGTAAGCACCTTCTAGTGAGATAACCGGTAGAGATTGGAATGTCCTGGAAAAGATCCAAGTCGGTCACTCGTAAAAGGAACAGCTACCGACCGAGTGCCATGACTGAGCAGCCTGATAGAGATGGTGAGGGGACTGAGCAGTCTGATGGAGATGGTGAGGGGACTGAACAGCCTGATAGAGATGGTGAGGGGACTGAGTAGCCTGATAGAGATGGTGAGGGGACTGAGTAGCCTGATAGAGATGGTGAGGGGACTGAACAGTCTGATAGAGATGGTGAGGGGACTGAACAGCCTGATAGAGATGGTGAGGGGACTGAACAGCCTGATAGAGATGGTGAGGGGACTGAACAGCCTGATAGAGATGGTGAGGGGACTGAGTAGCCTGATAGAGATGGTGAGGGGACTGAACAGCCTGATGGAGATGGTGAGGGGACTGAGCAGCATGATAGAGATGGTGAGGGGGCTGAGCAGTCTGATAGAGATGGTGAGGGGACTGAGCAGCCTGATAGAGATGGTGAGAGGGCTGAGCAGTCTGATAGAGATGGTGAGGGGACTGAACAGCCTGATAGAGATGGTGAGAGGGCTGAGCAGTCTGATAGAGATGGTGAGGGGACTGAGCAGTCTGATAGAGATGGTGAGGGGACTGAGCAGAAGGTAAAGGTCCTCAATAGATTGAAAACAAACCCATTTTATTTTATAATTTTACCTTCTTACCTTAAATATGATTTTAGAGTGTTGCTGATATGACGTCACGTACACATCCTACCTCCATTGTCCTTACTACATTTCAATTCTATTTACTGCTATCAAACACAGATGGCAGCACAAACAGTTTTGAAACTGAAATTAGCGAGAGCAGTGTATCTTATTGCAGTATAATATCTATGCTATTAGTGTGGTAAGGAGATAATAGTCATAATAGAGTGTGGTTCCTAGATGATATGGCGTGTTGTTAATGTGTGTCACAGTGTTTGGCACACCGTAATACCAAGATAAACAAGGAAGTGTTTCACTAGAGTATTACCGCTGAGAGTATTAAAGCTGACGCCAAGGGAGACTTGCTGCTTCCGTGGTAACGAGAAATGATCACTTTTTGAACTTTAATAAAAGATGAGATACATCATTAATCTGCTAATGGACGCGTAATTAAAATAGTTCTATCTTTAGGTGCTATAAACATTGTGTTGGAAGATGAAAGTCGCTTTGTTATGATGGAAGGCGCAATAGATTGGAAAGAATATAATCATTTACTACCTAAATCAATATGAAACTAAAAAGAAAAAATATCAAAAAGGAAAATTGGGTAGGTGATGTTCCTAAGTAATCGAAAAGTGGGTGATTCTACCGATCAGATTGGCTGATGTCTTCATTTTCCGAGTACTGAGAGTGTCATGATACAGTGACTTCAAGCAAGCTATCACAGAATAATATTTCTGAAGATGTATTTAGCAAGTAACTCCATGGCTTGCGTAACCCTAATTACAGCACTAATTACCTCTGCCAACTTATAATGAGAAATAACACAGTAATTACAAACACAGCAGGTAAGCTACCTCGCACCGCTCAAAAATTACCGCAAATGAGAAATTAATCCCTCTAATATGGAGAACTCATTAGAATTTACCTGGAGTGATCAGGTGTTTGGGGTGCCTAAAACAAACTTATCATATTCTAGTCTTATATATATATATACATTTCATTGAAGACTTGTATATTAGATACGCACTGTTCATTTCATTTAAGGCTTGTATATAAGATACGCACTGTTCATTCCATTTAAGGCTTGTATATAAGATACGCACTGTTCATTCCATTCAAGGCTTGTATATAAGATACGCACTGTTCATTTCATTCAAGGCTTGTATATAAGATACGCACTGTTCATTCCATTCAAGGCTTGTATATAAGATACGCACTGTTCATTTCATTCAAGGCTTGTATATTAGATACGCACTGTTCATTCCATTCAAGGCTTGTATATAAGATACGCACTGTTCATTTCATTCAAGACTTGTATATAAGATACGCACTGTTCATTTCATTGAAGACTTGTATATTAGATACGCACTGTTCATTTCATTCAAGGCTTGTATATAAGATACGCACTGTTCATTTCATTGAAGACTTGTATATTAGATACGCACTGTTCATTTCATTCAAGGCTTGTATATAAGATACGCACTGTTCATTTCATTGAAGACTTGTATATTAGATACGCACTGTTCATTTCATTCAAGGCTTGTATATAAGATACGCACTGTTCATTTCATTGAAGACTTGTATATTAGATACGCACTGTTCATTTCATTCAAGGCTTGTATATAAGATACGCACTGTTCATTTCATTCAAGGCTTGTATATAAGATACGCACTGTTCATTTCATTGAAGACTTGTATATTAGATACGCACTGTTCATTTCATTCAAGGCTTGTATATAAGATACGCACTGTTCATTTCATTGAAGACTTGTATATTAGATACGCACTGTTCATTTCATTCAAGGCTTGTATATAAGATACGCACTGTTCATTTCATTCAAGGCTTGTATATAAGATACGCACTGTTCATTTCATTGAAGGCTTGTATATAAGATACGCATTGCCATTTCCAAGTGACAGCCATAATATAACGAGGAAACTTTCAAGGAAGTAATTCATTATTTATCATTTAATCTGATAAAACTCATGAATAGTAAATTGAAATGCTATTTTTATCCATTCCCCGTCTGTGCGACACACTTCAGAGACTCCTTTCATTAAATAGAAAGAATTACAAAGAGTAAAAATGAATAGGATTGGCAGAGAGGTTCTGGGACATTTAGAAATTACTGCTGTAAAGGTAATAATTTCAAGGTACCACACCGGTATTCTGCTGCTTAGTATCTAATTGCCCATAAAATCTAATTAGGTCATAGAACTGCTTGCATCACAAGGAAAACTTTGTTGAATACAATTGTGTATAATGTTTTTGTTCTGTTTTCAATAAATCCGTTATCCCAATATTCTCCCTAACGACTGACAGCATCCCACACCCCCACTCACCCCCTCCTCGTCCTCTATAATGTCCTGGCCAACTGATGCCAGTGAAGTCCACTTGCAGTTGTTGAGTGTTTTGGAGGCGCACTTTTTGTGGCATTTGAACTTGCACACCTCGCAGCTGTACCCGTGTGACGTCACACCTGTACACAAAAATAACAGCAATAAGCAACAAAACAAATTAATTAAAGAAAATTCATAACATTAAAATAGTTTGCTAAACCTTTCACTGCACAGTGTGCCACATATGATAAAATTTGAATTCTTCTTTAGTAAGTGCATAAAGAGTTTCATTGATTTAGATACATATTGAATAAGTTAAAGGTAAAATTTCATCAGATTGAGAGTTAAATTCTTCATTTTAAATAAGTAGACATCTTCTGAACAGGTTTAAATAGAGCTTGTTACAAGTTCTACCAAGTCCTAGCATGTTCTACCAAGACAAAGCATGTTCTACAAGTCCTAACATGTTCTACCAAGACAAAGCATGTTCTACAAGTCAAAGCATGTTCTACCAAGTCGGAGCATGTTCTACCAAGTCAAAGCATGTTCTACCAAGTCAAAGCATGTTCTACCAAGTCAAAGCATGTTCTACCAAGTCAAAGCATGTTCTACCAAGTCAAAGCATGTTCTACAAGTCAAAGCATGTTCTACCAAGTCAAAGCATGTGCTACCAAGTCAAAGTATGTTCTACCAAGTCAAAGTATGTTCTACCAAGTCAAAGTATGTTCTACCAAGTCAAAGCATGTTCTACCAAGTCAAAGCATGTTCTACCAAGTCAAAGTATGTTCTACCAAGACAAAGCATGTGCTACCAAGTCAAAGTATGTTCTACCAAGTCAAAGCAGGTTCTACTAAGTCAAAGCATGTTCTACCAAGTCAAAGCATGTTCTACCAAGTCAAAGCATGTTCTACCAAGTCAAAGCATGTTCTACCAAGTCAAAGCATGTTCTACCAAGTCAAAGCATGTTCTACCAAGTCAAAGCATGTTCCACCAAGTCAAAGCATGTTCCACCAAGTCAAAGCATGTTCCACCAAGTCAAAGCATGTTCTACCAAGTCAAAGCAGGTTCTACTAAGTCAAAGCATGTTCTACTAAGTCAAAGCATGTTCTACCAAGTCAAAGCATGTTCCACCAAGTCAAAGCATGTTCCACCAAGTCAAAGCATGTTCCACCAAGTCATGGCATGTTCTACCAAGTCATGGCATGTTCTACCAAGTCAAAGCATGTTCTACCAAGTCAAAGCATGTTCTAACTAGATTACGTGCACTCGGTAGTGCGCATACCTTCGCCGCTGCTTCGACCTGTTCTCTCCCAAAATCTAATAAACTGGTAACTATATAATGACCAATCGTCCTGCCAAGTTTCATGCAATATGGTTAAACATTTTTTGAGTTATAAATAAACTTGATATTTGACCGGATCGATCTCAAAATCTAACAAAATGGTTTCTGTATATAGACCAATCGTCCCTCCAAGTTTTATGCAATATGGCTTAGTACTTTTTGAGTTATAAATGACCATGACCTTGACCTTTGACCGAGACGCTCCCAAAATTCTACCAGGTCACTGGACATTGACCAATCGTTTCACTAAATTTCAGGCAATTTAATTGAACACTTTTTCAGTTAAGCGAATAACAAGATGATAAATAAATAAATGCCGAGAAAAATATAACCTTCGGCAAATTTTCGAAGGTAACATGTGCTACCAAGTGCTAACATGTTTTAACACATGACTAGTACACTGGTTTCTCACCTCCCAGTGCCTCCCTGCATATGTTACAGTAAGCTGGTCTGGCGTGACTAGTTTGGTACCAGTTGTGTTGACCTGACAAGAGACTTTGCATGTGATCCATGTTCTGCGGGAGGAAAAGGAAGAGCTCGTTAGGGGAGACACAAAATAATACATTATCTATAATTCATTATATCAATTTTCATACATCTAACTTGACCAATGGAGTATTTATGGAACTGTTTCTGTGAAAAGACACTTCTTCAAGGAAACAATAACAATCATGGACTGTCGATAGAGCTGTAATTAGCAATAATAAATATTTAACACATAATTTTCTAATATAAATGATTAAATAATTAAGGGGTTTAACGTCTGCTGCGGAACCAAAGGCCATATCGCTTACGTCAAAAGGAAATTAGTATGAGGGACTGGAAGAAGCTTGTATTTATAATTAAGAACTAATCTTGAATATATCCAAATAATAATAATGAATAGAATTAGAAGAATGTTGTATATAATATGCAGGAGTTATGAAGGATTACATGGCAGTATGTTTTTACCAAATAATAATACTAAAGCCTCTAGAGATTATACGCTTGAAATAAAATATGAACAGTTGTGTGGTATGAACAGTTGGAACGCCAAAGGAATTAAAAAGCATTGAACAAAAAGTTTTTGAAAGTTAATAATTCAATGAAGAAAAACTTGTAGGTTTAGCACTAGAATTACCGTGCAGTCAATTTGACTGCTTTTTACTTTTCAAACATTTGAGTCTCATAAAATAATATTAGTAGATAATTTACTTTTTTAATATCTATTTAAAAAAATATATAAAAAAAAAGTTCTAGTGTAAAACCCCAAACAACCTACATTGACAACATTACTAAAGAAATGAGTCTAATAAAATCACCCTTAAAATTTTAAATGAATCACTACTACCTAGTTGGAAAATGTTAGTTTGGTTCTATTATATCAGGAATTTATATGAGTTATGTCCGACGAAAGACGATAGCCAATAAGAGTTTTAAATTCAATGATCGAATCATTCATTGTCGTAGATAGATACCTACTCATTTCATTACCAATAATTAATTACATTATCCAATTGAAAAGTACTATAGGACAAGTTTCGAGTTATTGGACGGTTCCACATATTTAATCATATAAGAAATAAATATAACATTTAACAATTTTTAACTCGATTATTTCAATAATATTATATATTTTTTTAACATTATCGAAAACGTAGAGCTGTCCGATAACTCAGAACTAACCTTAAGTATTCTTTAGAGGGATATTTTATTTAATAGTATCGCTGTTGTTTTTCAATGTGTCCAAAAAGGTTATATTTCTTCCGTCTACATTTTTTAAAATATAGTAAACAGCGCATGAGGTTTTAGAAATATTGTTTCTACCGCGTAAGTTTTTATCGATACAGTACTGCAAGCATAATGTTCTTACGACTAATATTTATTAATGATAACTCTGCTCTGATTGGTAGGCAAAGAGGAGGAGCCGAAGAGGGGGCGGAGCACTATACCGTCTGTGCTCCGCCCCCTGTTGGCTCTTCCTCCTTGCATAAAGTTACGAGTTGAATTAAATTACTTTTAAAATAATTAGAACTTTAAAATTGTCAACATTGATGGCTGTGATGTAGTTTATTGTATCTGCTAGTTTGTTGTACTGTTCATTTCATGATTGTTTAATGACCTGGCAAGGGTGTTCGGGTGGCAAGCCCCCGATACAAGTTATTGGTCGATCAAACATTATCCCAAAAAATGTATTCACAAGGTACAATATTTCTTATTAAACTATATTCTTAGTGGAAGAAAATTTCTATTTCTAACCTAAGATGAGCAACCAATAAATGGTCACCTTGTGATTACACAGAGTTACACTCACCCTAAAAACTTTAGCATCAATATTAAAAGATTACAAACAAGCCAGGTCCAAAGTTTTCAAATCTAAACTTTTTCCGTGTGGAGAGTTGCAGTCTTTATGCCTATAGAAACGTGAGGTATTCACACAAATGCAAAAGGTTGGAGCCTTGCCACTCAGCTGAGGGGCATACGTGATATCAAACACAGGGGACACTCCCCGTCCCCGGAAAGTGGGTGTTAACATAGGACATGAACCGATATCACCTTTGAAAATTCGGATTGAACTAACACGCATTTTCCGAGTACTGTGACTGTTCATTATTCAGGATACATCAGATTCAGGCCAGGGATCAAATGAATCAATTTTTTATGTTTTAAAAACATTCTACTTTCAAAGGTAAATAAAACTTAAGAGCGGTTAATTAATTAGTTGAATGTAGAAGACATACGTCAATATTGTAACCAACTTCCTGATTACAAAAGGTAATTAAATACAAGGGACTTAGAAGATACAGTATAGAAAAACATTTATTCCCTTAATAATTTCACAGTGACAGTGCTCATGGATACAGAAAAGCTACTAGCATATCGATGGTGTTGGAAGTACAAGAGTTGAACAGACACTGTTACTAAAGCTACAGGAATAAAAAGAAGCAAGACAAAATCCTATAATGTTCTAGAGATGTACATTCGCCATTGTTATTCAAGGCCCTAAGAAAATGAAGGAAAGAAAATAAAAGGAGAGCCTCAATCGCAGCACAGAAGTTTTATCCATTGGCTATCAGTAGTTGGGATAGGGATAAGTAGCCACCTGCTCTATATACGTTATGTCTCGTCAAGATAAAGCAACAACACAATTACCTAAGTATATTCAATACTAATGAACTATTTTATTAATTTATTTTTATACCAAAATAATGTTTTCATTTTATAATTATAACTAAAAAGAGTAGCTTGGTCGTACTAAGTGGCTTGATCGCAATATATAAATTTTTATTTATTCCATTTTTTTTAAGAAGCGGAACACCAAAGAATAAATAAACACACGACGGGTAATATTAGGACAGATTTTGAAACGTTACAAATCATGCTACAGTTATTAATTTGAAGTAGCTAGTACATATTTCAATACCTACATTTACCACCATGTTTTCATTTCAATTTTCATCAATGTAGTTATTTATAATGCAATTAGATAAATCTATTGTATAGCAGGCAGGGCTATTTTCAAACAAAGTTAATTAACCAATTTGTTGTGATACGGTGAGCTGTATAATGGAAACAAAATACACATGAGAAATGTATTACATGTTCATAAATTGAACAGAAATTCAACACTGTGGAATACTAACTAGAGTATTATGAATAATCTTAAAGGATGTCTAAAATTCAATTATATATATATATAAAATAAGATAAATGAAATTACTATTTAAGATATAGAATTTTCTTATTGCATGAAATGATTGGAGATAATCATATACTTTAGCTAAAATTGTTTTGAACATTTCGACAAAATATCTGCACGGTTACACACGACTCTAAGAACAATATCAAGCTACTTCTCATCAACATCTATCTACACTTCAGCAACGTTTAACCCCTTCACTCCTGAGTGTA
This sequence comes from Caprella mutica, assembly GCA_947561585.1. Lineage (NCBI taxonomy): Eukaryota > Metazoa > Arthropoda > Malacostraca > Amphipoda > Caprellidae > Caprella > Caprella mutica. The sequence continues at coordinate 133,829 of CANNZV010002702.1, read as the reverse complement.
TTTCACAATCAGAATGTATCTGGTACACATGTGTGATATCAGGAGTGAGGGGGTTAATTTCCCATTTCCAATACATTCAGCAATCAATAGAGAGGCCTCTACTGTCACCAGAAGTGATTTATAGTGCAGATACAGAGGGGTATTACCCTCAGGGATATGTATGGTGGGGCCATAGAAAATTGTGTAGCATCTCCTCTATATCTTCTATGACTAGTATCCCCTCTTAATCTTCTATGGTTTGTATGCCTCTATACCCGACAAATATCTACTCATTCATGTGTAGCATCTAGATAAAAGTATCGGTGATATAAATTGAATAATATAAGCGGTGATGGGTATCGATAATTATACGTTTTTCCATGTATATTGTATATATATCCTCAGCTGTAAGTCTGTAACATATTGAGACAAATACCTATCACGTTTACATCTTGGGTACACATCGCCAGGGAAAGCCGAGACGGGAGTACAATTTACTTTAAATTATTACTTGAACATCTAGATCACTAGAATTTTTTTTTTAAATAATTAAACTTTCTCTAACCAAAAGACAGCTATGTTCTTCCATTTAAAATTAAAATAAAGCGAATCAGTGTAGTACTGATGAAGTTATACATGATCAACAACAATCATACCCTGGGTAAAGAGCTAGACTACGTCTCATCTGAATCCTACACTGGAATGAATTTGAACGAAAATAGCAGAGGCAGTAATTAGTTAATTCTCATACTTAGGGTATGAAAACATGTACGCCTAATACTCTCCTCTAATCTAATCGTTAAAAACCAAATGCCATTCCATTGAATGTTTTCAGTCTTCATAATTAAAGTGAATGGCTAAGAACATTCTGATAAACCCGTGCCACCTGAAAGGAATATACCTGACACTTGGTTGAGCGTAAGGTACCTAAGTTGAGACTGAGTACAGCTCTATACATTGGCTATGATTGTTGTTGAGGACTTATAACTTCATCAGTACTTCACCCACTGACTATATTATGGTTTAAAGGAGGTTTTCTTCTGGATTATTTCCAAGGAAAGGCGTTTCTCATGATCAGGTCAAGGCTTTGCGTAGAAGGTCTCACAGTTTGGTATGCAGATAATGAAGGTCTAGTTAAAGTATGGAGATTTAAGCAAGAAAATTCAGCATGATAAGTTAGTGGAGAGGAGTTAGGGAGTTCCTAAAGTGGATTAAACTATCAGAGAGACATCTAAATTGATGATGAACACGTCCTTTCGATGGCTAAATGGAACATATTAAACACTATGAGTCAGGGTTGACAAGCGCTTCGCTGTGGACCTTTGAACCATAGGTTCTCAAATTGGTTCATAGGTCCACAACGGACCCCTCTTGGTATGTGGCATTTTAGACTGTTTTTAGTAGTTATGATATTTTCCTTCTATTATCAAAGTGGCGTTTAATTTTAGTTATTCATCGCAGTACTAGACTATAAGTTTATCAATGATGTATTCATTTACTGAAGTAAAGACTCTAAACATTATATATATGAAAGGTGGTATCTTCAGTCATTTTCAGTTTACGGAACCGCCGCTCTAATAAGCAATGTTTAAGTAACTAGGCATAGCTTCATTTAAAAGTTTATGGTTAGTTCAAAGTTCTCGCACGGGTTCACATTTTTTTATTACAAAGAAATATAATAGTTTTAATTTACATGATCGAAAATGTGGAAGTCCTATAACTAGTAAGTGTACACTGAGCATCAGACGGTGTAGCGTTATCCCTAAATTGCTGTGCCTCTTTTTACAGCTCTTTCCACTTAACTTTTTATGGTTGCAACCGTTCCATTTCATCTATATTGTGTTCTATCTTATTAAAGTTCTATTATTCATTGTTTATTGTTGTCTAGCATTGTATTTAAAAACAGTGAATTTTATTGCAGTATTGAGCATGAAGCATCATACTTCGAATAATGATTATTGATGTCCGTTCAATTACTGCTTTTCTCGATTTTGTTTCTTTTAATTTTGATTTAACCAATTCGAGTATTTCGATTTTAATATTTTTTTACATCGGGTAACTAGGGTAAGTTCCTAGTTATTGATCGGTTCCACCTTTTCGATAATGTATAATAAATATTAACTAAAATATTCGGTTTAGAAATGCATCTACATTTCATTATATGATCGAAAAAGTACGATATTCCATGATTAATTTCTACAATTATGAAAAAAAAATTCATTAATATTGGAATAATTAATACTGGAATCAGCAATCGAATGAACAGTGTAACTTCTAACAAATGATATTTGAGCATAGAGTAACTTTTATGCATACATGAGCACTGAGAAAAAACGGGGTGCAATATTCAAAGTAATTAGGTATAGATGAAGAAGATGGTTAAGTTTGCTATCCGGTGTGACAACTTCGTAGCTTTTGGTCTGAAGATTATCTAATGCGAGACGGAAATTAGAAACAGAGATAAATTGGTAAGGAAATTACACTGTGTAGCCAATGCTAATAATGATTAGAAATGATAATAATGATTAGAAATGATAATAATGATTAGAAATAATAATAATGATTAGAAATAATAATAATGATTAGAAATAATAATAATGATTAGAAATAATAATGATTAGAAATGATAATGATTAGAAATAATAATAATGATTAGAAATGATAATAATGATTAGAAATGATAATAATGATTAGAAATGATAATAATGATTAGAAATGATAATGATTAGAAATGCTAATAATGATTAGAAATGATAATAATGATTAGAAATAATAATGATTAGAAATAATAATAATGATTAGAAATAATAATGATTAGAAATAATAATGATTAGAAATAATAATAATGATTAGAAATAATAACATTGATTAGCAAGACAGTATCAGTGAGTAGATAAATTAAGTAAATAGAATTTTATTATTGGAATTATTGGAACATCGAATTATTTATTTATAGTTGTAAATATTAATAGTATTGTATCGTAAAATATCATAATTACAGACATTATCGTTAGGATTTTTTGCTGTGAATGTCCGACGAAAGATGGTGAGCTTTAAGCGTATAAAAAATTACTTATAATTACGCTGGGATTTTCGTCGAATTATTTATTATAGAAGATCTTTTCATCATAGATAACAATCAAATTTTTGACTGGGACATCAAATTGAAGTTATTTATGGAGGATATTTATTATTGATAATTACCATTAAAACTATTTAATCAATTGATCTCAAGCCACACTGAGTGATGTTTAAAGCTAACTGGTATATTTTCAGTCTATCCTGTTAATTCCCATGATTATTTTATTAGTTGTTATAAAGCGTTACTAATCAGCGAGAGCATATTAATTAATTAGCAGCTCGTATTACAGGTGCTGTTTTTAATTGGTACAAAATTATGAATGCAGTCTAGTATATTTTAATCATTTCGACACGCTTTTTATTCACCAGTCAGCTTTTCAAAAGGAAAAGACTTAGCTCATTTAATTACATTATTTCAATCACTCTGTTTAGACAGGCTTCATTCAGTCAAACATACGAAATAACAGTTAGATTGGTAATTAGTTAGACCTTTTTAATAATAAAATATACCATAGAACTGATGATATAGTAATCATTTTTTATTAATTTGATAGTCAAGATGAAATATATTTTTAAAGACATTTTCATGCACCGTAACAAATAATTAACAAAAGACAATTCAAATACATCAGCTAAATTAGAACGGGCACTCGTAGAGCGCATACCTTCGCCACCACCACATTATTGTTTGGTTATTTTGACCTTAGAGCATGACCTTTAACCCGATCGCTCCGAAAATCTCACCATCTGGTTCCTGGATAATGTCAATGGTGCCACAACATTTCAGACGATTTAGTTGAATAGTTTTAGTTATGCAACTAACAAGAGTACCTACAAAAATCAAAACTTAGCCCATCACAATTTAGAGAATACACAGAGAGAAAAGAGTTTACCAATATGAGTCATATCTAATGGGTCATCAATTTATGCTTTAAATAAGTTTATTACGTGAGTTGGTTGGACTTTATTCATGTTTTCATGTGTGTTAAAACAACTATTACGTGGTGTGTCATCAAACATTAGTTAATTCAATTCATTTTATGGACTGAATGAACTTACTATGAGAGTTAAAAGTTACTTTTTTGATAATTTTAAAGTATGTTAAAACAACTATGACAGAGTGTATTGTAGGAACTCACAACGACTGTTAATGCAATTTATCTGGTGTATAAACTAACTTACTATGAGAGTTGGCATAACTTTTTTAAAGTTTAGGTGCGAGTCAAAACGACTATGTTGTTTTAACCAACGTTGACTTAACAACTTTTAGTATTACCTGCAACTCACCACGTAGGTAGGGGCAAAATCAAACCATTCATATAAATTAAAACAAATAAAATCTGACTATATTTAACTAATCCTTTCTCTGTGTGTAATAATTAATTTTATATTGGAATTATCGTCTGTTTCGCAACCAAAGGCCATATCGCTGGCAAAGAAATTAAATACAAGGGACTGGAAGAAGTAGACAGAAAGGAAAGTGGTTCCATGAACAAAGTCACCTACCACCAGTCAGTGACAATGCTCGTGGAGGAAGAGAAGCTACTTTGTACCTGTGGTTCATTTTAGTTATAGTACATCACACTCTGCATGCAGGGTGAAGTGATAGACTATTAATATTACTGTGTGATGAGAGTGACAGCCTATTATTGGGTAAACAATGACCAGGAGATGACCTACTGTATATAGACACAATAATGACCTAGTGTAATAGGGAAGACTATACCTATTGTAATAGGGAAGGCTATACCTATTGTAATAGGGAAGGCTATACCTATTGTAATAGGGAAGGCTATACCTATTGTAATAGGGAAGGCTATACCTATTGTAATAGGGAGGGCTATACCTATTGTAATAGGGAAGGCTATACCTATTGTAATAGGGAGGGCTATACCTATTGTAATAGGGAGAGCTATACCTATTGTAATAGGGAAGACTATGTACCTATTGTAATAGGGAAGGCTATGTACCTATTGTAATAGGGAAGGCTATGTACCTACTGTAATAGGGAAGGCTATGTACCTACTGTAATAGGGAAGGCTATACCTACTGTAATAGGGAAGGCTATACCTACTGTAATAGGGAAGGCTATGTACCTACTGTAATAGGGAAGGCTATACCTACTGTAATAGGGAAGGCTATACCTACTGTAATAGGGAAGGCTATGTACCTATTGTAATAGGGAAGGCTATACCTATTGTAATAGGGAGGGCTATGTACCCATTGTAATAGGGAAGGCTATGTACCTATCGTAATAGGGAAGGCTATGTACCCATTGTAATAGGGAAGGCTATGTACCCATTGTAATAGGGAGGGCTATGTACCTACTGTAATAGGGAGGGCTATGTACCCATTGTAATAGGGAAGGCTATGTACCTATTGTAATAGGGAAGGCTATACATATTTTCTATCTTTTCCATCAATATTCTTTAACTTTAAAAGTTTCCTGCCGATTGAAGAAAATATTAGTTTCCTGGATGTAAAAAAAAAAACGTTTCCGGGAAGATAAAAATAAAGCAACACTGTAAAATCATAATTTATATATTCACATCCAAGTTATGTAAATATGAAGGTTGTTCTAATGGATGCAATAGTTCTTTCACTTTTTGGGGCAGAATAAGTGCATCACACTGCAAATAGCATTGACTAGACTTTTTAATTCGCAGGGGAAAGAAGAAGACAAAGATTTGCTGAGGCTTATTGGAAAATGTGAAGAAATAGTGCCTAGCAATGCGATATAACTACACAGTCACCTGTAAGATACATAACACATACAAAAATTAAACCCCACCAAAACATAACCTTATGCAATTTTGCGAAGGTGAATATAATTTGTCGTTAAACGTAAACATTATATCTAAATTATTTCTAATTTAATAATGAAAAGTTGAAAAACAATAATAAATTGACTGTGAGAAGAATTTTTGGTGATAGTGTTACATCAATGGGTAATAGTGTTACATCAATGGGTAATAGTGTTACATCAATGGGTAATAGTGTTACATCAATGGGTAATAGTGTTACATCAATGGGTAATAGTGTTACATCAATGGGTAATAGTGTTACACCAATGGGTAATAGTGTTACATCAATGGGTAATAGTGTTACATCAATGGGTAATAGTGTTACATCAATGGGTAATAGTGTTACATCAATGGGTAATAGTGTTACATCAATGGGTAATAGTGTTACATCAATGGGTAATAGTGTTACATCAATGGGTAATAGTGTTACATCAATGGGTAATAGTGTTACATCAATGGGTAATAGTGTTACATCAATGGGTAATAGTGTTACATCAATGGGTAATAGTGTTACATCAATGGGTAATAGTGTTACATCAATGGGTAATAGTGTTACATCAATGGGTAATAGTGTTACATCAATGGGTAATAGTGTTACATCAATGGGTAATAGTGTTACATCAATGGGTAATAGTGTTACATCAATGGGTAATAGTGTTACATCAATGGGTAATAGTGTTACATCAATGGGTAATAGTGTTACATCAATGGGTAATAGTGTTACATCAATGGGTAATAGTGTTACATCAATGGGTAATAGTGTTACATAAATGGGTAATAGTGTTACATCAATGGGTAATGGTGTTACATGGGTATAACACTTAATTACACCATCAATAACAGATGTAACTGTTATGAAGAGAACAACAAGCACACTATCAAACCTCTGGTCAAACATCAAAACAATCTATTGAATCATCTTCCAAAACAATAACACCAACATTAATATGGAGAGATAATGGAGAGAGATAATGGAGAGAGATAGTGAAGAGAGATAGTGAAGAGAGATAGTGAAGAGAGATAGTGAAGAGAGATAGTGAAGAGAGATAGTGAAGAGAGATAGTGAAGAGTGATAATGAAGAGAGATAGTGAAGAGAGATATTGAAGAGAGATAGTGAAGAGAGATAGTGAAGAGAGATAGTGAAGAGAGATACTGAAGAGAGATTAAGTCACGATATAAAATAGTGATACGAATTATGTCCCATCAACAGTCACCATCTTTCAATTTAAAGTCTACGGACTTCACTGAGGTTATTTCATTTACTTTCAAATTATTATCCCAAGAGAGGAAAATGAAGAGGTGGTGGTAAATACATCTAATAGTAGCTATAAGATATATAACTCAAGTGTTGCGTGTTATATACCAATATACAAAGTACACGTAGCGTAAGAAAATAAACCCTAGAAAATGCTTTTAATAATAATAATGCATATAGACATCTATCTATTTAATTTTGAAGGCATAAACATGACCAATTAAAGTATGCATTATATGATTGCCCGTGCTATTCTTTCTAAAAGAAACCACCGAAGTTTTTCATGAAAGAGTCAAAAAGTCTATTTTCGACTTGAGCTGATCAAAGTTTGTCAAAAAGTCTACGCACTCCACTAAGAATATTTCAGTTACTTTATCAACTCTCCACAGCAGAAAAAAATGATCAGAATGCCTATAAAATGAATGGGGAAACTTATTGAAATAGTCATTTTAAGGGAAATAATGGGTTTAACTTTAACCCTTTATGGCGTAATGTTGCTTCAGGAAACAAACTATTAAAAGCTGTACGGCTTAGTGTGCATTGAAGGCAACAATTACAAGATTTGATATTTAACATTAAACATATCATTTAAGGACTCTTTTGGATTAAATAGCAAAGAGGAAAATGAAGCGGTGATGGTAAATGAAACCTACGATCCTATTTAACACAAAATCTAAGACCTCGTAGTTGAAGAGCATAAACCTAGCGCTATATTCTAAAACTGTTAAAACTATGATTAAAATCCATGCCCCATTTTACAACAGTTCGGACCCCTTCTCTTCCATTCACCACAAAAAGCTTCAGGATAGAGCCCCTGTTGGCTAAAAAGTAAAAACTATAAAAAAAACTAATGCTAATATTTGGAATGGGGCGTCTAATCCTCATCGCAATTCCATTTGCGCTCATCAAACTAATATTTCAGATCTGGAAGAGCACCTCTCGCATTCCCAGAACAGCTGATCAATAGAGAAACTTACGGGGAAAGGTGATGGAATGGGGAGTAAAGGGGGGGGGGATGGGGGTAGAAGTGGGAATGGGGATAGAAGTGGGAATGGGGATAGAAGTGGGAATGGGGATAGAAGTGGGAATGGGGATAGAAGTGGGAATGGGGATAGAAGTGGGAATGGGGATAGAAGTGGGAATGGGGATAGAAGTGGGAATGGGGATAGAAGTGGGAATGGGGGTAGAAGTGGGAATGGGGGTAGAAGTGGGAATGGGGATAGAAGTGGGAATGGGGGTAGAAGTGGGAATGGGGGACAGTACGGATAGAATAATATTAAGACACTAGTGTGCTTTCCCGTTAAAAATAACGTGTTCTCAATAGTATTCATATTGGAGTAACTTAACAATCAACACTTGTTTCGAGTCTTCAGATTTTGTTATTTATTGATTAATAACTTTTATATATTATACACTGCATTGTTTAAAATCTTCTTCGAATTAATTTATTTTTCTGCATAGACTAATATATTTTATAGAAAAATACATATAAAGGCTTCTTCACACATGTTAGTGAACCGTCCGGTCCGTCTCCTCTCAGTGATTCAGTGTCAGTGAAAAAATATATCGTTACTTTAGACAAAGTCATCGATATATCGCTTGTTTGCGAGAACAGTGTCATAACTTCAAATAGCTATTTTTCAGGAGAGGCATTTTAGTACTTGTAATGTACGTACATTTAATGGTATATCGTTAGGACATTTAACCTTTCTAGCGGTATATTTTTGAGTTACAATGATGATTTTTTTACCAAAATGATCATCATTTTATGATTTATATGTCTATATGGATAACTCTAAAATACATGTTTTTGTTTTTATGACATTGTTGCTGCAAACAAGCGATTTCTGATCGACAATGTCCAACGAAGGGCGATAGACTTTAAAAGTTTTAAATTTAGGATAAACTATTATTAGATTTTCGTCTAATCCTCTCCACTCTAAATTAAAAAAATATGGAATTGCTTTAAATATGTAGAGCTAAGGTTATATAACTTATGACAGTTAACAGAATTTAAATCAATAGAGTATTCCGTTCACAATTGATTATATAAGAAATAATCACATTTCGCTTTTTTTCATTCTGAGATTCATAAGAAGATAAAGGCCCCATAATTGAATAGCTGTGTTCGTTCGTATATATATAATACATACCTATTTAAATGCAGTGCTTTTAAATGTAAAGTTCTCTAGATAAGAAAAATGTTATGATATATGAAAACTATTAGTAAGAAATACTTAATTAGGTACTTGGATTCGTTATATGAATCCATTATCTTGGAATCAGCTTTGTTATTGTTTTGAATTTGTCGGATCTAATTCAGAGGTGTAGGAAGCAAAGCTTAAATTAGGTATTATAATAAAACTTTAGAACCAAATTCGAAATGGTTTGCAGTTTTATAATCAGTAATCTCAGTTCTAATGAATAGAGTAATATAAAATAGAGTGGAGGGGACCTTTAAACGTCGTAGATAGATGATCTTTTTTATCGGCGATTATAATCGAAAGCTGGTGATTATAACATCAAGCCTAGATATTTATAGAGGAAGTAATCGCCAGAAAACAATTAACTCAGGTAAGTTCCGAGTTACCGGACGGTGTCACGTTTTTGACCATATAAGAAAAATATAATTTAACACTTTAAGTCGCTCTTCTAATCGGCATCCATGATACCTGCACTGCTGCAGGTATCATGGATACCAATAAAATAACGAGGCAACTTTTTTTTCTTTTATGATCGAATACGTGGATCCGTCCGGTATCTCAGAACTTACCTTATTATATATACAGGGTGACCCACAAAAAAGTGTATCCAACTTTAAATTAATATAAATATCGTATTTATAAGTCGTTAAAAAATGAGTTGAAGTAAATTTAAAAATTAGTTTTTTCCATGTATCCATTCTACCACCGTCATTGCTGAATATTGTACGTGTGCGATGTTAATATTAATTCAAACATTGGTACACTTTATTGTGGGTCACCCTGTATAACAGCAGTGTTCAAGACATGATACTTATATGATAGTTTAGTAACTACGCATTTAACTTGTCAACTTCTTCTGGAAATTAAAAGAAATTTGTACGAGGTATGCTTTGTAAAAGTGAAAAATATGAATGCATTGAAAAGATAAAACAAAAAAAAGAGCCTACAGATAAAATAATAATTATGAAGCAGTAGCTATTTTATTAGTTATACTTGAAGATTTACGTTGATAGCTAATTAAAAATACTGTTTTTAATTAATTTATAGAAGCATACAGAGCATCTTCACGTAGTTAAGAGGATAAGAATTTAATTTAATAAGGGTTTAACGTTCAGATTAAAAAGGCAATATCGCTGACGTCAAAAAGAAATTAAAAACAAGGTACTAGAAAAGCAGTCAGAAAAGATATTCGCTCGATGTACACAGTCACCTACAACCAGTCAGTGGCAGTGCTCATGAATGCAGAAAAGCTACTCCATGAACACAGTCACCTACCACCAGTCAGTGGCAGTGCTCATGGATGCAGAATAGCTACTCCATGAACACAGTCACCTACAACCAGTCAGTGGCAGTGCTCATGGATGCAGAATAGCTACTCCATGAACACAGTCACCTACCACCAGTCGTCAGAGACAGTGCTCATGGCTGCAGATAAGCTACTGCTATTACTCACATCGTAGTAGTTGTTTTCAGCTGATGCCTTGAGAGCAGTTACCCACTCTTCCATATCTCTGCGACAGTCTGCAGCCAACCACAGCTTGCGGTACGCAGTTGTTACCTGAAACAGGGGGGGGGGGGGGATTATTAACAGGGGTGAAGGTTATAAAAAAGAGGGTGAAATTCTTTAAAAAAACTCAAGTTAAAAACATAAAGAGATGATAATGAAAAAAATACCAAAAAATATGGCTCGAATTATCAAAGGATACCACATTTTACTACAATTCCAATTTTTATTATATCGGTTTTTCTTACGTGTCCGAAAATGTGAAACTGACCGATAATTAAGAACCTGACCAATCTACAGTGCAGAAAACAAATGCCATTTTTAATTATTTTAGAGGTGAAGGACACACTGCGGCCCTAAGAACAATGAAGTGAAGGACAAAGAAGAGATTAGCAAGGGGTGCCCTTTGTCTGCAGGAAGAACATAAACAGAGACTGTCAATAAAGAGGCTTAAATGACTTACTCCTATGCACAAAAGTGACACAAACAGAATCAAAAAGAACACTCTGGTGAGGTGAAACTAACGTATATTGTCCTTGGAGTGGGGAAGTAACCCGGACAGGTTACACTCAATTTAGTAAGGGCTTCTTACGGGATACACTCAATTTAATGAAGGGGGGGGGGGGGATTTAGTAAGGGGTTCTTACGGGTTACACTCAATTAAGTAAGGGGTTCTTACGGGTTACACTCAATTTAGTAAGGGGTTCTTACGGGTTACACTCAATTTAGTAAGGGGTTCTTACGGGATACACTCAATTAAGTAAGGGGTTCTTACGGGATACACTCAATTAGTAAGGGGTTCTTACGGGTTACACTCAATTAGTAAGGGGTTCTTACGGGATACACTCAATTTAGTAAGGGGTTCTTACGGGATACACTCAATTAGTAAGGGGTTCTTACGGGTTACACTCAATTTAGTGAGGGGTTCTTACGGGTTACACTCAATTTAGTGAGGGGTTCTTACGGGTTACACTCAATTTAGTGAGGGGTTCTTACAGGTTACACTCAATTTAGTGAGGGGTTCTTACGGGATACACTCAATTAGTAAGGGGTTCTTACGGGATACACTCAATTTAGTGAGGGGTTCTTACGGTTCTTCTTACATTTTTTCCCATAGCTAGTTACAGTTTTCCAATTGTTATCTACTGCCTATGCGTGTAATATATTGCATTTCTATACAGCCAATAACGGACATCATTTTCTTACGAATGGGACATAAAATAGAGAGACCAAATGTAATTATAAGTAAAAAGAAATGTTTAGATATTTAAATTTAAACAAATCAAAATTGTTCATGGTTTCAAATAATTGTTGGTCACAGCTAAAGTTTATTTATCTATTTATTTATTTATGTATAAATATTTCCAAACTAACTTTTGATATATAAATTACGTCACTCTTATTGACTCCATCTCTGTAACCAACATATTATGGTAATAGAAACAGGACACTCTAACTAACAATTAAACAATACAATTAAACAATGGCATAAAATAAATAAACGTAAATAAAATGTCTCTGTTTGAAAACAAACTATTTCTGATTTAAAAAAGTTTTAAATCAGATTTTTTACAATTTGATATTTTTTTTATTAATCAATGATGAATAGAGAAATAAATTAAATAACTGAAACTTTGACCAACAGTTAATTAAAAAATTAGCTATCATAGAAATACTTAGTGATGTTATACAAGTTCAAGTACGATTACAAGTAACTCACCTGGAAACTGTGGTGGAAATGTTTGATTACAAGTAACTCACCTGGAAACTGTGGTGGAAATGTTTGATTACAAGTAACTCACCTGGAAACTGTGGTGGAAATGTTTGATTACAAGTAACTCACCTGAAAGCTGTGGTGGAAATGTTTGATTACAAGTAACTCACCTGGAAACTGTGGTGGAAATGTTTGATTACAAGTAACTCACCTGGAAACTGTGGTGGAAATGTTTGATTACAAGTAACTCACCTGAAAGCTGTGGTGGAAATGTTTGATTACAAGTAACTCACCTGGAAACTGTGGTGGAAATGTTTGATTACAAGTAACTCACCTGGAAACTGTGGTGGAAATGTTTGATTACAAGTAACTCACCTGAAAGCTGTGGTTGAAATGTTTGATTACAAGTAACTCACCTGAAAGCTGTGGTGGAAATGTTTGTTGCTGAACTCAGCGATGGAGAGTTCGATGAGTTCTACCTCTTCGTAAACATCACTCTGAGGGGAAACAAGTGGGGTGTTACAAGTAGCTACAGAGTTACAAGTAGCTACAGAGTTACAAGTAGCTACAGAGTTACAAGTAGCTACAGAGTTACAAGTAGCTACAGAGTTACAAGTAGCTACAGAGTTACAAGTAGCTACAGAGTTACAAGTAGCTACAGAGTTACAAGTAGCTACCGAGTTACAAGTAGCTACCGAGTTACAAGTAGCTACCGAGTTACAAGTAACTACAGTGTTACAAGTAACTAGTGTTACAAGTAACTACAGTGTTACAAGTAGCTACAGAGTTACAAGTAGCTACAGAGTTACAAGTAGCTACAGAGTTACAAGTAGCTACAGAGTTACAAGTAGCTACAGAGTTACAAGTAGCTACAGAGTTACAAGTAGCTACCGAGTTACAAGTAACTACAGTGTTACAAGTAACTACAGTGTTACAAGTAGCTACAGAGTTACAAGTAGCTACAGAGTTACAAGTAGCTACAGAGTTACAAGTAGCTACAGAGTTACAAGTAGCTACAGAGTTACAAGTAGCTACAGAGTTACAAGTAGCTACAGAGTTACAAGTAGCTACAGAGTTACAAGTAGCTACAGAGTTACAAGTAGCTACAGAGTTACAAGTAGCTACAGAGTTACAAGTAGCTACAGAGTTACAAGTAGCTACCGAGTTACAAGTAGCTACCGAGTTACAAGTAGCTACCGAGTTACAAGTAACTACAGTGTTACAAGTAACTACAGTGTTACAAGTAACTACAGTGTTACAAGTAGCTACAGAGTTACAAGTAGCTACAGAGTTACAAGTAGCTACAGAGTTACAAGTAGCTACAGAGTTACAAGTAGCTACAGAGTTACAAGTAGCTACAGAGTTACAAGTAGCTACCGAGTTACAAGTAGCTACCGAGTTACAAGTAACTACAGTGTTACAAGTAACTACAGTGTTACAAGTAACTACAGTGTTACAAGTAGCTACAGAGTTACAAGTAGCTACAGAGTTACAAGTAGCTACAGAGTTACAAGTAGCTACAGAGTTACAAGTAGCTACAGAGTTACAAGTAGCTACAGAGTTACAAGTAGCTACAGAGTTACAAGTAGCTACAGAGTTACAAGTAGCTACAGAGTTACAAGTAGCTACAGAGTTACAAGTAGCTACAGAGTTACAAGTAGCTACAGAGTTACAAGTAGCTACAGAGTTACAAGTAGCTACAGAGTTACAAATAACTACAGAGTTACAAGTAGCTACAGAGTTACAAGTAGCTACAGAGTTACAAATAACTACAGAGTTACAGGTAGCTACAGAGTTACAGGTAGCTACAGAGTTACAAATAACTACAGAGTTACAGGTAGCTACAGAGTTACAGGTAGCTACAGTGTTACAAGTAACTACAGAGTTACAAGTAAAATTAAAAATATAATTAATTGTAAGTTTTTGTGAACATTTTTTTCGTGATATTTTATTTTAATGTGACAATCATTTATAATCATTTATAAGTGAGAACATAACCAACATGGCGATTACCTTCAATGAAATAGACTATTTTGACGGATGGAAGTGTAATTCAAACTATAAGATGAGGCTTCAATTAGAAGGTAATTTATTTGAACCGGAAACCATTTAATTCGGTAATTATCCTGTTACGTATTCATAAAAATACTGTGAGAGGCTATGATAGCAGATGAAAGAAGTTTGATGGTAAGACATTGACCGAAAGATTGCCTGGAAAATTGACCGCTAGTCAAAGGACTGGAAAATTGACCGCTAGTTTAAGAATTGGAAAATTGACCGATAGTCCAAGAATTGGAAAATTGACCGATAGTCCAAGAACTGGAAAATTGACCGATAGTCCAAGGACTGGAAAATTGACCGATAGTCCAAGGACTGGAAAATTGACCGATAGTTCAAAGACTGGAAAATTTACCGCTAGTTCAAAGACTGGAAAATTGACCGCTAGTTCAAAGACTGGAAAATTGACCGCTAGTTCAAAGACTGGAAAATTGACCGCTAGTTCAAAGACGAGAGAATTGACCGCTAGTTTGAAGACCGGAAAATTTACCGCTAGTTCAAAGACTGGAAAGACGCTAGTTCAAGGACTGGAAAATTGACCGCTAGTTCAAGGACTGGAAAATTGACCGCTAGTTCAAGGACTGGAAAATTGACCGCTAGTTCAAGGACTGGAAAATTGACCGCTAGTTCAAAGACTGGAAAATTGACCGATCGTTCGAAGACGAGAGAATTGACCGATCGTTCGAAGACCAGAGAATTGACCGCTAGTTTGAAGACCGGAGAAATGACCGCAAGATCAAGGACTGGAAAATTGACCGCTAGTTCAACGACCGAAGAATTGACCGCTAGTTCAGGGACCAGAGAATTGACCACTAGTTCCATGACTGGAAAATTGACCGCTAGTTCAAGGACCGCAAAATTGACCGCTAATTCAGGACCGGGGAATTGGTAGATATTTACAAAGGTGTAGAGGGGTGTGGGTTAATTGGCAGTTAGCCACAAGTTCTAGATAGCCAGTTGATGACACAGGGTGCATCGAATTACTATGTCTATCATCTAATTGCCTGATGTATCCTTTACAGCCATAATGTCACTGTCATGGAACTCTTCATGTAATTGGAGATAATAGAAATGTAGCATTCATGAATGAAATATGAAGAAACTATTACAGTAGACTAATAATATTGAATATGTTGCAAGATATAAAAGAAGAACAACTATCACTTTGTGCACTCGGTAGAGCGCATGCCTTCGCCACCGCTAATCCGTTTGCTACCAAAATCTAATAAACTGGTGACTGGATAGTGACCAATCGACCCACCACGGTTCATGCAATATGGTTCAATACTTTTGAGTTAGTGAGTTATAAATGACCTTGACCTTTGACCGGATCGCTCACAAAATTATACCAGATGGTTCGTGGACATTGTCCAATTGTCCCATCAAATTTCAGACAATTTGGTTGAATACTTTTTGAGTTATTGAGTTATAAATTGCCTTGACCTTGATCTTTGACCCGATCAATCCAAAAATCTAACAAAATGGTTCCTGTACAGTGACCAATCGTCCCACCAAGTTTCATGCAATATGGTTCAATACTTTTTGAGTTATAAATGACCATGACCTTTGAATGGGTCGCTCCCAAATATCTACCAGCAGGTCACTGGACATGGACCAATCGTTTCACTAAATTTCAGGCAATTTGGTTGAACACTTTTTCAGTTAAGCGAATAACAAGATGATAAATAAATAAATAAATTCCGATGAAAATATGACCTTCCCGCATTCTGCGAAGGTAATAAATATCATTATATACTGTTATCTTACTGATCGAAAACGGGGAACCGACCGATAATTCGGAACTCATCCCACTAATAAGCGGCTAAGTAAGCATTGATATTCTTTAGTCAATACCAACATAATCATTCATATCTTCAACTTCAATGACATTTAAATACTTTCATTGCGCTGCATAATAATAAAAGGGACTTTGAAGAAGCAGTTTAACGGTAAAGTGGCTCCTAGTCACCTACCACCGTCAGGTGACAAAGCTCATGGATGCAGAAGAGCTACTCGGCGAAAAATCTCTTACGCATGGAAGAGGAAAATGAAGAGATGATAGTGACCTCTAAAACTGCAAGTAGCGTTAAAAAATGATAAACATGGTAAAAAATTAAATATGACAATACATTATCCAAATTACAACAGTTTGGGGACCAAGTGATGCCTACCTCCTTCTCTTCCATTCACCACAGACAGCGTCAGGATAGAGCCAATGGGGCATGACATTTCCCAAAATTAGGGACAATAATAATAACCCTTACTCACCCAATAAATAGAACTGTAGTAGATGTGCAAACGTTAGTTAGATATATTTAGTAAACGTGTTAAATCTGGCAAATTAGTAAAAACATTACTATTGACTATTTGGAATTAGTGTATTACACCACCAATAGTATAAATAGCAATTAAATACACAAACACAAATTAGTTAATCAGTATTTTTTAGAGCCAATTTTGGCATAGAAAAAAAATTTAGTCAAGAATTTTGAAAAGAAACTGAATCACGGTTATTTTGTTGGTAAAATAATTAGAAAATATATTTAAAGCGACTAAAAGTTCCTAATATATTTAAATACAAATTAGAAGAATTATTGAATGAAAGACGGAACAAAATCGTGACAGAAGTAATATGATCAATCAAGTATCCATGATACACTTATTAAAAGTATCGGTAAGATAAACACAGAAATATCTACAAGTATCTGTGATACAATAATATAAAATAGATTTAGTATTGGTGAGCATCCCAGTTTGAATGGGAGTGCGTATCATGGATACCGAGGATGCCACGAAGGGCTCTACTCTAGTTCACGAGTTCAGTCGATAGCTGTGAAGGAGGGCTCTGAGGAAGCGACCGTGACCTGTCCCCAAGGCAGCCCAAGGGATACTGACCTCATTCCTAAGGTGACTCGCTATATAAAGCACATTAGGGACACACACTGTGGCACATAAAGTGTCTGTCCTGACCTCGGCCAACACCAACAAAACAATAACATTACTTAGAGGTACCGGTACCTCTAACTCATCGTGGTGAATGGGTAACATGACACTCATCACTTAGAGGTGGTGAATGGGTAACATGACACTCATCACTTAGAGGTGGTGAATGAGTAACATGACACTCATCACTTAGAGGTGGTGAATGGGTAACATGACACTCATCACTTAGAGGTGGTGAATGAGTAACATCACACTCATCACTTAGAGGTGGTGAGTGCTGGATAAAAGACTGAGGTGAAACTCTCAGTGGAGATTTGGGGAGAAAGCCTAGGGATTTGGAGAGAATCGTGAGGAAAGAGGAAAATGGAGAGATGTGAGAAGGAAAGAGGAAAATGGAGAGGTGTGAATAGAAAAGAGGAAAATGGAGAGGTGTGAGAAGGAAAGAGGAAAATGGAGAGGTGTGAGAAGGAAAGAGGAAATTGGAGAGGTGTGAATAGAAAAGAGGAAAATGGAGAGATGTGAGAAGGAAAGAGGAAAATGGAGAGGTGTGAATAGAAAAGAGGAAAATGGAGAGGTGTGAATAGAAAAGAGGAAGATGGAGAGGTGTGAGAAGGAAAGAGGAAAATGGAGAGGTGTGAATAGAAAAGAGGAAAATGGAGAGGTGTGAATAGAAAAGAGGAAAATGGAGAGATGTGAGAAGGAAAGAGGAAAATGGAGAGGTGTGAATAGAAAAGAGGAAAATGGAGAGATGTGAAAAGGAAAGAGGAAAATGGAGAGATGTGAGAAGGAAAGAGGAAAATGGAGAGGTGTGAATAGAAAAGAGGAAAATGGAGAGATGTGAAAAGGAAAGAGGAAAATGGAGAGGTGTGAGAAGGAAAGAGGAAAATGGAGAGGTGTGAGAAGGAAAGAGGAAAATGGAGAGGTGTGAATAGAAAAGAGGAAAATGGAGAGGTGTGAATAGAAAAGAGGAAAATGGAGAGGTGTGAGAAGGAAAGAGGAAAATGGAGAGGTGTGAGAAGGAAAGAGGAAAATGGAGAGGTGTGAATAGAAAAGAGGAAAATGGAGAGGTGTGAATAGAAAAGAGGAAAATGGAGAGGTGTGAATAGAAAAGAGGAAAATGGAGAGGTGTGAATAGAAAAGAGGAAAATGGAGAGGTGTGAATAGAAAAGAGGAAAATGGAGAGGTGTGAGAAGGAAAGAGGAAAATGGAGATGTGAGAAAAGGAAAGAGGAAAATGGAGAGCGAGACAATGGAGCATAATATTATAAGTTATACCTGCTAAACACACAGGATATTCTTAAAAAAAATTCTCTCTCTCAAAGTTTGAATTTTTTTATGGAAATAAATAATAGAGTATATTAATCCATTACCTTCCATAATTCTATTGATTGGAATATTTTATAAAACTTTAATTTCTAGTATGAAACAACCTTAAAAACTCACTGGACTTATCAAAATAATATTGTAAATGAAAATAAGTGAGATATTGGGTGATATCATACGAGATCACTAGGATGGTACAGAAGCAATAATTCTCAAAATGCAATCTTTATCTCTAACATTCAAAGTTACATATTATTCATTGATAATCAAAAGAATAATGTATAAATATTATTGATACCAAAAAGTTAACACAGATCAATTTTTCTAAATTTCAAAATAAAATTGTAGCTATGAAAAATGAAGTATAATATCTGATTCTAATAGAGTATATCCTTTGCAATCATAATACTATCAAGAGATGCAGTTTACACATTATGGTGACTAGCACTTGGATCAATTTGGGATAGCTACCTGTATAAGGTAAATTACGAATTATCGGTCAGTTTCACATCTTCGGTCACATAAGAAAAAAACTATATCATAATTGTTATAACAATTATAATATCGTTTTTTCTTATATGACCGAAGATGTGAAACTGACCGATAATTCGTAATTTAGCATATTATTTATAACCGGTAATTTTATAACATATAAAAAATATGATGAAAAAAGTAACAGGCTACACATAAAGTAGCTGTTCATTTCGAACACTATGTCCTGGCTACAGCAGTGTATGTATTTTACAGGTTTCACCTCAGTTCATAGTTTCATTATAGCTAATGTGTCACAATGAAATAAAAAATCACATCTTGAGGAATTCGTGAAGGTGGTGAACAGCTACGCTTTTTCGGTGCTTCTTTGTAAGAATTTTGCTCTGGATGAAAGAAAGCTGGATTTCTAATTTTCGCTATATATCAGTTTAGATATTACTAGTGTACTTCCCGTTAAAATAGCGGGACTTTTATCAATAAAAATTTATCACTCGTTATTAGGTTAGTTTTAGTGAAAAAAAATTCAGCATTAGACTAATTTATATTATAGATAATATACATTATCCTTGTTCAACCCATTCCATATGTATCCATGTTACACGACGCTTTTGGAGCGTTGAAAACGCTCGTGTGACATGGCCCAATCTCAATATATCCTCATGCGTATCATAGTCACATTCTTCATGTTCAATACCCACCTTGTAAAAGTGGACACCAAATAAATAAACACCCTACTACGAGTATTATTAGGATAGATTTGGTGCACCACCAATCAGGCATGTCGACATCTCCCATATAAGTTCTGTAATTTCTGAAGACGTGAGTTCGAATTCTTTGCTGTACATTTTTTAGCCAACGTTGCACTTTTTGAAGAATTTCCACTCTAAATCATACCTAGTTCCACTAGGTGTCTTATGAAGAAAATCATTGGTGTCAAATCTGTTGTATCTTCCTCCTTTTAGATTTTTCTTTTAGTTTGCTTATGGCCCGTAAACAAATGAGTGAATACTTCAATTCTCTTTGCTTCTAATTTACGTTGTACTTAAAATTTAGAAACATTTTTTGAATGAAAACAGTATCTGTAATAGCTTAACATTAATAATTAATTATATTGTATGTGCACAAATGTAAATTACAATCCATGATAACAGATAAATTTGAGGAATAAAAAATGTAAGAGAACTTTTGTAAAGCCTGGCATATTGTGAAGCAAGGAACTTCGAATAAAGTGATGAATATAGAACTAATGAACAAATGAAGGAGTAGGAGAACATTATAATAATAGTAGATCGTTTCACATTGCCAATTATTTAAGAAAAAAAGTACATAAACCTAGATTATTCGCCTCCGCTTTGACCCGTTCTCTCCCAAAATTAAAGAAACTGCTAACTGGATTATAACCAATCGTCCCACCAAGTTTCATGCAATATGGTACAATACTTTTTGAGTTAGTTATAAATGACTTTGAACTGTGACCGGATCGCTTCCAAAATTGTACCAGATCGTTCCTGGACATAGACCAATCGTCCCATAAAATTTCAGACAATTTGGTAGAATACTTTTAGAGTTATTGAGTTACAAATGGCCTTGACCTTGATCTTTGACCCAATCGCTCCCAAAATCTAACAAAATGATTCCTGTATATTGACCAATCGTCCCACCAAGTTTCATGCAATATGATTCAACACTTTTTGAGTTATAAATGACCTTGACCTTTGACCGGGTCACTCCCAAATTTCTACCATAAGGTCACTGGACATGGACCAATCGTTTCACCAAATTTCAGGCAATTTGGTTGAATACTTTTTCAGTTAAGCAAATAACAAGATAATAAATAAATAAATAAATAAATAAATTACGATAAAGATATGACCTTTCCGTAACTTTTATTCTAATTTGGTATCCATGATACCTGCAGCTATCATAGATAACAATTCAAATAACAGTAGGATAATAAGTATCATATACTTTTTCTGCATGATCGGCAATGTGAAACCATTCGATTAATAATAGAAAGTTACCCTAAAGGTAATAGTTTTTTGTGTCAATGTCATCCTATAAAATGTCTCGCATCCATTCCCACCTATAAAATGTCTCGCATCCATTCCCTCCCATTAAATGTCTCGCATCCATTCCCTCCCATTAAATGTCTCGCATCCATTCCCTCCCATTAAATGTCTCGCATCCATTCCCTCCCATTAAATGTCTCGCATCCATTCCCTCCCATTAAATGTCTCGCATCCATTCCCTCCCATTAAATGTCTCGCATCCATACCCTCCCATTAAATGTCTCGCATCCATACCCTCCCATTAAATGTCTCACATCCATACCCTCCCATTAAATGTCTCACATCCATACCCTCCAATTAAATGTCTCACATCCATACCCTCCCATTAAATGTCTCACATCCATACCCTCCCATTAAATGTCTCACATCCATTCCCTCCCATTAAATGTCTCACAACCATACCCTCCCATTAAATGTCTCACATCCATACCCTCCCATTAAATGTCTCACATCCATACCCTCCCATTAAATGTCTCACATCCATACCCTCCCATTAAATGTCTCACATCCATACCCTCCCATTAAATGTCTCACATCCATACCCTCACATTAAATGTCTCACATCCATACCCTCACATTAAATGTCTCACATCCATACCCTCCCATTAAATGTCTCACATCCATACCCTCCCATTAAATGTCTCACATCCATACCCTCCCATTAAATGTCTCACATCCATACCCTCCCATTAAATGTCTCACATCCATACCCTCCCATTAAATGTCTCACATCCATACCCTCCCATTAAATGTCTCACATCCATACCCTCCCATTAAATGTCTTGTTTTAAAATGTCTCATCAATGTCATTAGCGCACCACTGCCATTAAAATTGTAAGGATGCAGTGAAAGTAATTGCAGACATGTTAATGAGATATCAAACACACATTAACTCAGGGATAAGTGACTTTAATTGCATCCACCAAACCGTTACTTCAAGACACCGTACTCGGACAGTGGGTGTCACCACAGGTTAAAAAGCAGTGCCCTAAAATAGCAGGTAAATTTCCAGGTAAGGTGAATCCATCAGCCAATTCCTGTGTTTGCAACCCAACTCAAACTTTCCAGGAAGCTAAGACAAACTCATGAACAAACTGAGTAGGTAGGTATGTTTGTGCACCTGCGTGACGTCATGCTTACGTCATCAGGGATTTCGGCAGCGTATGTAAAGTGCTGCACGGCGCGATATATTGCGTCGAGAAACGAAGAGAAGGACTAAAGGGGAGAGTGAGGCAAGAGTAATGCTTCCTTGAGATGAGCAAGACCTTATCATCTACTGTGTCTACAGGCCTCATCATCTAGTGTCTACAGGCCTCATCATCTACAGTGTCTACAGGCCTCATCATCTACAGTGTCTACAGGCCTCTTCATCTACAGTGTCTACAGGCCTCATCATCTACTGTGTCTACAGGCCTCATCATCTACAGTGTCTGCAGGCCTCTTCATCTACAGTGTCTACAGGCCTCATCACCTACAGTGTCTACAGGCCTCATCACCTACAGTGTCTACAGGCCTCATCATCTACAGTGTCTACAGGCCTCATCATCTACAGTGTCTACAGGCCTCATCATCTAAAGTGTCTACAGGCCTCATCATCTACAGTGTCTACAGGCCTCTTCATCTACAGTGTCTACAGGCCTCTTCATCTACAGTGTCTACAGGCCTCTTCATCTACAGTGTCTACAGGCCTCATCATCTACAGTGTCTACAGGCCTCTTCATCTACAGTGTCTACAGGCCTCTTCATCTACAGTGTCTACAGGCCTCATCACCTACAGTGTCTACAGGCCTCGTCATCTACAGTGTCTACAGGCCTCATCATTTAGTGTCTACAGGCCTCATCATCTACAGTGTCTACAGGCCTCATCATCTACAGTGTCTACAGGCCTCTTCATCTACAGTGTCTACAGGCCTCTTCATCTACAGTGTCTACAGGCCTCATCATCTACAGTGTCTACAGGCCTCATCATCTACAGTGTCTACAGGCCTCATCATCTACAGTGTCTACAGGCCTCATCATCTACAGTGTCTACAGGACTCTTCATCTACAGTGTCTACAGGCCTCATCATCTACAGTGTCTACAGGCCTCATCATCTACAGTGTCTACAGGCCTCATCATCTACAGTGTCTACAGGCCTCATCATCTACAGTGTCTACAGGCCTCTTCATCTACAGTGTCTACAGGCCTCTTCATCTACAGTGTCTACAGGCCTCTTCATCTACAGTGTCTACAGGCCTCTTCATCTACAGTGTCTACAGGCCTCATCATCTACAGTGTCTACAGGCCTCATCATCTACAGTGTCTACAGGCCTCATCATCTACAGTGTCTACAGGCCTCATCATCTACAGTGTCTACAGGCCTCATCATCTACAGTGTCTACAGGCCTCATCATCTACAGTGTCTACAGGCCTCATCATCTACAGTGTCTACAGGCCTCTTCATCAACAGTGTCTACAGGCCTCATCATCAACAGTCTCTACAGGCCTCTTCATCTACAGTGTCTACAGGCCTCTTCATCTACAGTGTCTACAGGCCTCATCATTTAGTGTCTACAGGCCTCATCATCTACAGTGTCTACAGGCCTCATCATCTACAGTGTCTACAGGCCTCATCATTTAGTGTCTACAGGCCTCATCATTTAGTGTCTACAGGCCTCATAATCTACAGTGTCTACAGGCCTCATCATTTAGTGTCTACAGGCCTCATCATTTAGTGTCTACAGGCCTCATCATTTAGTGTCTACAGGCCTCATCATCTACAGTGTCTACAGGCCTCATCATCTACAGTGTCTACAGGCCTCATCATCTACAGTGTCTACAGGCCTCATCATTTAGTGTCTACAGGACTCATCATCTACAGTGTCTACAGGCCTCATCATCTACAGTGTCTACAGGCCTCATCATCAACAGTGTCTACAGGCCTCATCATCAACAGTGTCTACAGGCCTCATCATCTACAGTGTCTACAGGCCTCATCATCTACAGTGTCTACAGGCCTCATCATCTACAGTGTCTACAGGCCTCATCATCTACAGTGTCTACAGGCCTCATCATCTACAGTGTCTACAGGCCTCATCATCTACAGTGTCTACAGGCCTCATCATCTACAGTGTCTACAGGCCTCTTCATCTACAGTGTCTACAGGCCTCTTCATCTACAGTGTCTACAGGCCTCTTCATCTACAGTGTCTACAGGCCTCATCATCTACAGTGTCTACAGGCCTCATCATCTACAGTGTCTACAGGCCTCATCTACTACAGTGTCTACAGGCCTCATCTACTACAGTGTCTACAGGCCTCGTCACCTACAGTGTCTACAGGCCTCGTCACCTACAGTGTCTACAGGCCTCATCATCTACAGTGTCTACAGGCCTCATCATCTACAGTGTCTACAGGCCTCATCTACTACAGTGTCTACAGGCCTCATCTACTACAGTGTCTACAGGCCTCGTCACCTACAGTGTCTACAGGCCTCGTCACCTACAGTGTCTACAGGCCTCGTCACCTACAGTGTCTACAGGCCTCGTCACCTACAGTGTCTACAGGCCTCATCACCTACAGTGTCTACAGGCCTCGTAATCTACAGTGTCTACAGGCCTCGTAATCTACAGTGTCTACAGGCCTCGTAATCTACAGTGTCTACAGGCCTCATCATCAACAGTGTCTACAGGCCTCATCATCTACAGTGTCTACAGGCCTCATCATCTACAGTGTCTACAGGCCTCATCATCTACAGTGTCTACAGGCCTCATCATCTACAGTGTCTACAGGCCTCATCATCTACAGTGTCTACAGGCCTCTTCATCTACAGTGTCTACAGGCCTCTTCATCTACAGTGTCTACAGGCCTCTTCATCTACAGTGTCTACAGGCCTCTTCATCTACAGTGTCTACAGGCCTCTTCATCTACAGTGTCTACAGGCCTCTTCATCTACAGTGTCTACAGGCCTCTTCATCTACAGTGTCTACAGGCCTCTTCATCTACAGTGTCTACAGGCCTCTTCATCTACAGTGTCTACAGGCCTCTTCATCTACAGTGTCTACAGGCCTCTTCATCTACAGTGTCTACAGGCCTCTTCATCTACAGTGTCTAGAGGCCTCTTCATCTACAGTGTCTACAGGCCTCTTCATCTACAGTGTCTACAGGCCTCTTCATCTACAGTGTCTACAGGCCTCTTCATCTACAGTGTCTACAGGCCTCTTCATCTACAGTGTCTACAGGCCTCTTCATCTACAGTGTCTACAGGCCTCTTCATCTACAGTGTCTACAGGCCTCTTCATCTCCCCTATCAATTAAAATATCAATGAAAGTTATTTCTATAGTTTGCATTGTTGCAAATCGTTTCTTTTCAATAATATTCTCATTAAAAATATAGATACAAATAGAATAAACACTCAATTAGAGAACTAATTATCCCTACACCAGATGAGCACTTGCAGTCACAAGTACACAGTCACTTGCAGTCACAAGTACACAGTCACTTGCAGTCACAGGTACACAGTCACTTGCAGTCACAGGTACACAGTCACTTGCAGTCACAAGTA
Source organism: Caprella mutica (assembly GCA_947561585.1). Classification (NCBI taxonomy): domain Eukaryota; kingdom Metazoa; phylum Arthropoda; class Malacostraca; order Amphipoda; family Caprellidae; genus Caprella; species Caprella mutica. The sequence goes on along the minus strand of CANNZV010002702.1, from coordinate 107,859 downwards.
CACAGTCACTTGCAGTCACAAGTACACAGTCACTTGCAGTCACAAGTACACAGTCACTTGCAGTCACAAGTACACAGTCACTTGCAGTCACAAGTACACAGTCACTTGCAGTCACAAGTACACAGTCACTTGCAGTCACAAGTACACAGTCACTTGCATTCATAAGTACACAGTCACTTGCAGTCACAAGTTCATCCCCCCAATCACAAGTACATCTCCCCAATCACAAGTACATCTCCCCAATCACAAGTACATCTCCCCAATCACAAGTACATCTCCCCAATTACAAGTACATCTCCCCAATCACAGGTACATCCCCCCAATCACAAGTACATCCCCCCAATCACAACTACATCCCCCAATCACAAGTACAACCCCCCAATCACAAGTACATCCCCCTAATCACAAGTACATCCCCCCAATCACAAGTACATCCCCCCAATCACAAGTACATCCCCCCAATCACAAGTACATCCCCCCCAATCACAAGTACATCCCCCTAATCACAAGTACCACCCACTTTATCATTTCAAATAATGTTTGACATCTGTTTCGAATATCACAGCCGTTATCACAGTTCATTGGTGATCTTTTTGACGAGATGTTAAAACACCTGGTGGTTTTGGGTGGGGGGGGGAGGGGGAGTTTGATGACGCCATGACGCCAGAGATAACCTCTACCCTTTGATATAGAAACCCAAAAACTTCCAGTGGGGGGTTGGGGGTAAATGCGTCATTATAGAAACAGTGGGGGGTATTTTTAACTGTGGTGTAAAATTATCCACTCTATCAGTACAAATTGATAATAAAACTGAATTAAATGGAACATATTGAACGGCATTCATGTATATTTTACTTAATGACCACAGGTATTAAAAAAATAATTTAATGATAAAATAACAGGTTTATAATAATTACTTTTAAAATTAATATTTTTCTTCAAAAATAACTACATTAGTTTCCTGTTATGAAGTTTAAAACTCTTCGTACCCAGAGAGAAAATTACAGTGGGGCCATAGAAGATTGAATAGTAGTTGCAATGCTCTCAATCTTCTATGGCCCCACCATAACGTTCTCTCTACGAAGAGTTTCAATTTCTTACCCCTCTCTACCTTCCTAGGATAGAATAAAAGAAAGGGTACGAAGAACAGAAAAGTTCCCCTTTCATTTCGGGACACTTTAAACAAATGACTTAATTTAACTACTGGCAACTGATTGAGAGGAAGGGAGGGTGAAGTAATTGGGTGAAAGAAAGGAGGGAGTTTTTTTTACTCAATTTAAACCAACTCTCTACTACTAGCGATGAAAATATCAGCTAGGGATAAGCTATGAATTTTCGGACGATACCACGTTTTCTATCACGAAAGAAACAATATATAACAATCATTATTTAGCATTATCTTAATTATATAATTTGTTTCTTATATGATCGAAAATATAAAGTGTCGGAACATGCCCTACTGCACGAAATTGATACAAGGAAGTTTATTTAGTATGGTATGCAATGCAATCAAATTACCAAATAAAATTCTAACAGTTGTGAGTTTTCAGAGAAAACATGAAAGCTGCTGTTATTAACTACGCAAAATTTCGAAAGGTTATGTTGTGATGGTCATTGATTTGTAATCTTCTTATCATAAATTAATGGAAATCTATTATTTGCATAGGTCAAATAGTGTTCAACCAAATTGTATGAAATTTGGTGGGCCATTTTGTCATTGTCCAGGAACCAATTGACTAGATTTTGAGAGTGACTAGGTCGACGAAGGGCAAGATCACGAAAAGGTCAAAATAGATTGAAACTGCGGCGAAGGTATGCGCTCTACGAGTGCCCGTTCTAGTTACTAGTTTATTATGAAGGGTTTAATTAATTTCTAGTGGATTTAACGTCTGCTTCGAAATCAAAGGCCATATCACTGACATAAAAAGAAAATTAAGTACAAGGGACTCGAATAAACAGTCAGAAAAGAAAGTGGCTTTATGAATATAAAGTCATCTACCACCATTCGGAGATAATGCTCATGGATGCAGAAAAGCTACTGGGGGATTCATCTAAGTATTGCACTTTACAATATGATAACTTTAACAACAACACACAATGTGCAGAAATATCGATACTTCGTAATATATTAAGATATGTGAGTTGTTTTGAAGAAAGTACAGAAACAATGTTCCACTTTGCAGTGTAAATCGCATTTACAATTAAATATACATGTATAAAGATTAGGGACGAAAATACATTAGTAATACCGACTCTACCATATACCATTTTTTTAATGAATTATACTTTTCCATCAGTAATTAGTACTGGCAATTTGGTAGTACGATAATTAATGGATGGTGTTGAAGTTTGATCTGTATTTTAGTGTCCGATAGTACTTCGTTATAGAGAAGAACACAGCTCTAGAACAAGAAACAGATATGAAACACAAGAAACAGATATGAAACACAAGAAACAGATATGAAAATCAAGAAACAGGAGAGAATTGGGAAACAATGAACATTTGGAGGGACCAGAAAGGTTATCAAATATTATCGAAAAAGGTTATCAAATATTATCGAAAAAGGTTATCAAATATTATCGAAAAAGGTTATCAAATATTATCGAAAAAAGATATCAAATGTTATCGAAAAAAGATATCAAATATTATCGAAAAAAGATATCAAATATTATCGAAAAAAGATATCAAATATTATCGAAAAAAGATATCAAATATTATCGAAAAAAGATATCAAATATTATCGAAAAAGGTTATCAAATATTATCGAAAAAGGTTATCAAATATTATCGAAAAAGGTTATCAAATATTATCGAAAAAGGTTATCAAATATTATCGAAAGAGGTTATCAAATATTATCGAAAAAGGTTATCAAATATTATCGAAAAAAGATATCAAATGTTATCGAAAAAAGATATCAAATATTATCGAAAAAAGATATCAAATATTATCGAAAAAAGATATCAAATATTATCGAAAAAAGATATCAAATATTATCGAAAAAAGATATCAAATATTATCGAAAGAGGTTATCAAATATTATCGAAAAAGGTTATCAAATATTATCGAAAGAGGTTATCAAATATTATCGAAAGAGGTTATCAAATATTATCGAAAGAGGTTATCAAATATTATCGAAAGAGGTTATCAAATATTATCGAAAAAGGTTATCAAATATTATCGAAAAAGGTTATCAAATATTATCGAAAAAGGTTATCAAATATTATCGAAAAAGGTTATCAAATATTATCGAAAAAGGTTATCAAATATTATCGAAAAAGGTTATCAAATATTATCGAAAGAGGTTATCAAATATTATCGAAAAAGGTTATCAAATATTATCGAAAAAGGATATCAAATATTATCGAAAGAGGTTATCAAATATTATCGAAAAAGGTTATCAAATATTATCGAAAAAGGATATCAAATATTATCGAAAAAGGATATCAAATATTATCGAAAGAGGTTATCAAATATTATCGAAAAAGGATATCAATCAAATATTCAATTTCAACAACAAATGTAATCAATGACAGTGAACGCTTTAAATAGGTATAAATGAAGACAAAATAATCTAGATATAGAAAATGAGGACTATTTTCACATAAGGTATTACTATTGCAAATGATGAAGTGAATGTTCTAAAAGCATAAGATGGAGACGGTGAATGTACCACACTGACTAAAGTGCGGTAGTTCTTTCCCCAGAGGTACTGGTAGGATTACAAGGGGTTTGATTAGTGAGTTAGCATGGATGACTCGGTCTCGCATTGATTAGAGAAGCCGCAGCAAATTGTTCTGATGGGGTATGACGTCATTTCAAGGGGAGATTGGTCTCCACTGCCAAGATTAGTTAATTAAATACACTGTCAAAATACCATAGGATAATGTGATACTGTAATTAGAAAAATGTGGAATTCAGCAATGATTAATTTGAATTATGATATTAACCCTCTCACTCCCGAGTGCGTTTCATAATCAGAATGACACTGGTACATATGTGTGCCATCAGGAGTTAAGGGGTTAACTCTTCATGTTATGAACTAATTTTAACGTGTAACACTATATATAGAGGTAAAGAATATGAGTAAGGAAATCATATTGAAATAGAACAGGCACTCGGCAGAGCGCATACCTTCACCGCCGCTTGTGAATAACCATGACCATCCAATAATCCTTAAGTTATAAATGACCTTGACCTTTGATCCGATTGCTCCCCAAAGTCTAATTATCTTGTTGGTTAATAAACAATCGTCCCATCAAATTTTAGGCAATTTGGTTGAATACTTTTTGAGTTGTGCGAAGAACAAGATGATAAATAAATAAACCTGATGACGGGCACTCGTAGAGCCCATACCTTCGCCACCACTAACTAATAAATTAACGATCTTGATATATAACCTGTTCACTCCCAAAATCTAATAAACTTATTCCTGGATAATGACCAATCGCCATAACAAATTTCAGACAATTGGATTGGATAATCTTTGAGTTAAGTGAATAACAAGATGATAAATGAATACAGCCTAAAATATAAGATTCTGCAGTTAGCAAAGGTAATAAATAAATAAACATATGCGTTTACCCGGTCATTCAAAGAACATATCTCAATAGATGAAAGGGGACATATATGTCGCATTAGGATATGAAGTGTTAAAACCTTCTGAATTCATTAAAAACACACGACGAAATAATCCGAAATATTCCAACTGAAATATCAAAAGTGTGATTTTGACATCCAATCTAGATATTTACAGAGCAAATTAAGGAAATGGAGGTGTGAACTGTCAGGTGCATTCCCATTCCAACTTTGATGCCCCAATACGTCACTGCGACCTGTGGATTGGAACTCTGACGTCACAACAGACGCACGTACAGACCATCAAAAGGAAGAGGGGAAAAAGAGTTGGGGAATTAACTTCAAAGGGACTGCTAATGAGGTAACGTGTAAAACACGTGGTGATTGAGACACGGTAAAAACACGTGGTGATTGAGACACGGTAAAAACACGTGGTGATTGAGACACGGTAAAAACACGTGGTGATTGAGACACGGTAAAAACACGTGGTGATTGAGACACGATAAAAACACGTGGTGATTGAGACACGATAAAAACACGTGGTGATTCAGACACGATAAAAACACGTGGTGATTCAGACACGATAAAAACACGTGGTGATTGAGACACGATAAAAACACGTGGTGATTGAGACACGGTAAAAACACGTGGTGATTGAGACACGGTAAAAGCATTTGGTGACTGAGACACGGTAAAAACACGTGGTGACTGAGACACGGTAAAAGCATTTGGTGACTGAGACACGGTAAAAACACGTGGTGCCTGAGACACGGTAAAAACACGTGGTGCCTGAGACACTGTAAAAGCATTTGGTGACTGAGACACGGTAAAAGCATTTGGTGACTGAGAGACGGTAAAAACACGTGGTGACTGAGACACGGTAAAAACACGTGGTGCCTGAGACACGGTAAAAACACGTGGTGCCTGGGACACGGTAAAAACACGTGGTGCCTGAGACACGGTAAAAACACGTGGTGCCTGAGACACGGTAAAAACACGTGGTGCCTGAGACACGGTAAAAACACGTGGTGCCTGAGACACGGTAAAAACACGTGGTGCCTGAAACACGGTAAAAACACGTGGTGACTGAGACACGGTAAAAACACGTGGTGACTGAGACACGGTAAAAACACGATCTGCCAAAGACACGGTATAATCAAGGCCTGTCAAAGACACGTTAAATATACGTGGTGCCTGAGACACGGTAAAAACACGTGGTGCCTGAGACACTGTAAAAACACGTGGTACCTGAGACACGGTAAAAACACGTGGTGCCTGAGACACGGTAAAAACACGTGGTGCCTGAGACACGGTAAAAACACGTGGTGCCTGAGACACGGTAAAAGCATTTGGTGACTGAGACACGGTAAAAACACGTGGTGCCTGAGACACGGTAAAAACACGTGGTGCCTGAGACACGGTAAAAACACGTGGTGCCTGAAACACTGTAAAAACACGTGGTGCCTGAAACACGGTAAAAACACGTGGTGACTGAGACACGGTAAAAACACGTTTTACCTGAGACACGGTAAAAACACGTGGTGCCTGAGACATGGTAAAAACACGTGGTGACTGAGACACGGTAAAAACACGTTTTGCCTGAGACACGGTAAAAACACGTGGTGCCTGAGACATGGTATAAACACGTGGTGTCTGAGACACGGTGAAAAACACGTTGCAATCAAGACACGTTAAAAACACGATCTGCCAAAGACACGGTATAATCAAGGCCTGTCAAAGACACGTTAAATATACGTGGTGCCTGAGACACGGTAAAAACACGTGGTGCCTGAGACACTGTAAAAACACGTGGTGCCTGAGACACGGTAAAAACACGTGGTGCCTGAGACACGGTAAAAACACGTGGTGCCTGAGACACGGTAAAAACACGTGGTGCCTGAGACACGGTAAAAACACGTGGTGCCTGAGACACGGTAAAAACACGTGGTGCCTGAGACATGCATTCAAGAGGCAATGCACCAAACTACTTTTTCGGCAAAGCGTGTGTCTAAATTCTATTTCACTATAATGGATTTGTCTGAAGTTACCCATTACTCTTAGAGAGAGAGGTAGCCAATAATGTGACGTCACAGATCACATCTCGATAAACCAATGGCAAGGAAGTGAAAAAAACTAATCAACAGAACCAGGGTAAGTTACTTAGTATCAGCAAGTTTCACATCTTAAGTCATTTAAGAAGAAACTATATATTAATAATAATTATATATTTGATAATTTTCAATGGTATTCAAGATACCCGCAGGAATTATAGATATCGAAAAAAAGTTAAATAATTATTAGGTTACCGGTATCACTGGCTACCGATTAAAATAAAATAAATTATTTTATAATTTTTTCTTATATGACCGATGATGTGGAACTGACCGATAATTCGTAACTTACCCTAAGTGACTCTTGGAAAAAATGAACTAAAGGAATTATTAAACATTCGATATGAATAGAAAAAGCGATGGGGTAAATTCTGAGTTATCGGACAGTTCCATATTTTCGATCACGTAAGAGAAAAATGTATAATAATTATGTAACTTCTTGGATACCAAGTATAATAACTAGTTAATTAATAATTATATACTTTTTTCCTGAATGATCGTAAAGATGGAACTGTCCGATAGCTCGGAACTTACCCTATAGTTTTTGAATATTCATATCAAACATTATTTGGATAAAAAAGTAATTAAAATATTTGAAAAAAGAGAGAATCCCTATCGCTTCAGAATTCAATGCTTATATAACATTTTAAAATAGATCCTAATTGAAATCAGTTACAACATTATCACAAAAAATACAGCTAGGAAATCCGAAAATAACAAAGTAATTAACTATATCAATTAAAATTATTAGTGTATACCTTTATTTAAATAGGATTGATGTTTAATCGCCTTAATAAGACTATTGTTTTAAGAACTGGAATAATATTTGACTGTAATAATTCGTAACATTAATTATAAATTTAATTTCCCTGAACATTTTCTAGTATCACTTTCCTTACACCAACCTCTAATACTAACTATCAAATACTGACCAAACGAAAGAGCTTAACATAGCTATCAACATCCCTAAGGGCTATATTAGCGCTATGAATAAGGCAAAGTGAGCCTTACTGGTAGCGTCAACACACGTCTTCAAATGACCACAAAGAAATCACTGTTGTGGTTGAGAGTTACGAAGAATAATAGCATTGTTGAAGGTGTGTAGCTAATTGGTAGCAGTGGGGGTCAAGGTGATAATCACACGCTATATTATAATTCATTAGCAAGACCTACTAGTGCTTCAGTATCAGACGTTGCCTAATTGCTTTGCAAATAAAGGCCATATGATGACGTCAATAGGAAATTAAATATAAGGGACTGGAAGAAGCAGTCAGAAAAGAAAGTGGCGACATGAATAAAGTTACCTACCATCAGTCACTGACAATGCTCATGGATTTAGAAAAGCTACTCCGTGAATGCAGTCACTTACCAAGGAATGTGACGAAAAGGGACACAAGCACCGGTGGCTGTACTCACGGATGGAAGAGGAAAATGAAGAGGTGATAGTAAATGAAGCATACGAGTCTAGCTAACACAAAATCTAAGACCTCGTAGTTGAAGAGCATAATAATAGCGTTAAAAAATGATAAACATGGCAAAAATGAAAATAAGACAATCAATATATTTAGGATTTACTAGGATATATATTCATTTAATTATATAACATATACATAAAAATAGTCTAGAAAATTCATCTAATTGTTTATTTATTGAGGCACATAGCACCTTTTACAGCAGACACAGGGCCGGGTCTTCCCTGATATTTTCATTCACAGTGTATCTTTTAATGCAAGCTAAGGAATGCAGTAAGGCCCGGGAAAGCACTAGGACTTTAGGGCAAACAGTTCTTAGCTGAGAATGAAGTTCAGCTCTATACCTACGGTATGATTGTTGTTGTTGATCATTTCCCTTATAACTTCTTCAGTATATCACCAATATACTTGATTTCACTTTTAAATGGAAGAGCATATCTATGTCTTTATATTGACAGGGTAGATTAAAGAAATTTAAATACTTTTCTTCATAAATTGACTTTAAGTGATCTAGATGGTGTTACTTGGAATAATTTCAAGTAAAGTATACCCACGTCTCAACTGTCCCTGGGGGTGTGTAGCAATTTTTATTGATTAGTATTGTAACTTAGTTATTAAGTATTTATATTCTACCAGTTCTATTAAATGAACACTAGAACTGAAAATTTGATGTGAACATTGACAGGTAGGGGGAACTATGATGCTATGGTAGTGCATTGTTGTTACATTGAATAATTTGAAGCAAAATATACCCACAACCTATTTTTTACTGGGGGTGCGTATGTACATTTGGTTATGAATGATAAGTGGACAATTATATTGACAAAAATCAAACTTAAGGGCCGTACACACGTAGGGTTTTTTAAGTCTTTCCACCAGACTTTCTGCTAAGCTCCTCCTACTTTTTCCACGTGAGTATAAGAAAAAACGATATAGCTAAATCATATAATTCCCTGCAGGTATCATGGATACCAACTAAAATAAATAATATCGTTTTTTCTTATATTCTCGTGGAAAAAGTAGGAGGAGGAGCTAAGCAAAAAGTCTGGTGGAAAGACTTGAAAAACAGTATGTGTATATAGCCCTTTAAGGAGTATTTAACTTCAAAAACCATTAGGGCTACCTCCTACCCCACTGATAGATCACAGCAATGAATGTGGTTAACCTCACCTTAGGTTCTTTGGAGTAGTAGAGCTTACGCCCCTTCAACTTGAAGTACTTCTTTCTCCACCTTTGGAAGGAGGTTTGTTTCATCAAGTAACCTTCTTTCACTGACACCTAATGACGAGAAGTGAAGATAATTAGCAAGGAGTGATAAAATAATTATACATACATTTCACTCATAAAAAATAATAGTTTAAAAATTTATAATAAATATCAAAAAATAATGGTTCATTATATAAGAAAATGATTTATATTTTATATATGAAAATATAAATATATAAATATACAATGAATAAAATAAAATACAATCATTATAGCTAGCTATAATAGAATAATATTAGATAATATATATTATAATTGAATTTATTTTGATAAAATGAATAATATTGAACCATTCACCAATAGCTAGTCTACAGGAACTTTGTTCATTATAATTAGACACTCTCCGAAAATTAAATATACATTCATAATAGTATATATTATTTTTTTTACTTGTTTTTATTTGAAAAATAATGTCAAAGAAAAAAATCATAATATCATATTATAAAGTTATTATTGATAATCATAAGATATGTCAGAGTTGACTTTGGACCATTGGAGACTTTGAAGTCAAATTAATAAACAGTCATTAAGAACATAATATCATATTTTCTGTCATATAATGAACATTCTCTTATATTTCATGTATTTTGTTGAGAACAGAAGTTGATGTGAATTTCTTGGGAGAACTCTCTTATATATAGTTTCTAGATAACAAATTGATAAACACCATGCAAGTCATAAGGAAAAAGTTAGTAATATACTACACACTCTAGAGTCTAGATAAAGAAGCATGGTCTTTCTCACTCAATGATTTTGATTTCTCTAATTGCTTATGCCTTATGGCGAGAATACATAATAATTTGATCAATTTGAATGAAAATGTAGCTTCTATAGGAGAGAGCTGAAGTGTAAAATAGAGAGTTCAAGAGTCTCACTATTTTATTTGGCAGACTGTGGACAATCAACATAGATTAACTCTTAAGATTTTAACTAACATTTAAGTCAATAAGGTAAATTTAGTTCTTTGTAACATGGTAGTTACTTATAATACTACTAGTAAATATAATGCTGATATATGCATTTAAAAGATTATAGAAGTAAGAGGCTACATACATATTAATTAATACCTATAAATTTAATAACAGATAATTGCTATTAACTCATAAATTCATAAGTTCTATCATATTATAACCCTATGTGATCCTTCCTTAGTTAAATAGTTCACCTGTATTGCTTTCAGTACATACATATAAACAAATATGGTAACTATGATACTGCAAACACAGTGCTTCATTCAATCAGCAGACAGTCAATCCAGTAACCAGTGACCGATTATCCCTATTCCTTTTAAATTTAGTTTTTATCCAGATATTTCAGATGTGTAAGAGATGTATTACGCTTTAGTATTTAATGAACAATATAATTCCACAACCAAAGTAATTGATAATCAGATAACAGAAGTCTTTGTAGTGAGAACAGAATACAGAGAACAGAAAAATAACAAATCTGGTTAGGATTTCCCCAGATTTGTCTTTCCTGAACATTTTTGTTATCTGGATTTGTTAGTTTTCAGATATTCACTACTGATGCTTAGTGTTATAAAAGTTTTGTTGATTAACTATAGCTAGCTAGTTCTCACACCGTAGAATGTTATGGTTCTAAACTTTTAATTATTTGGTACTTTAATAATAGTTAGACTTAGATCATTCAATGGCATGATTGCAGTTTGAGTTTTACCAGTTTATAGCTTTAGCACTAAAGGCACGAGGAAATTTCTCTTTCAGAACTTCCCTGGTACATATTTACAAGTCTGCAGAATATGGAATATTAGAGATACTCTGTAAATCTATGTGAACAAATTTGAATTAATTCATAGGTTGACATCAATTTTGCTACAAACATCTATGAATTAATTGCTAAATTTAAATTAATTTTACTGTAAATAGAATAAGAATGAAAGTCAGAATGTAAGCTATGAGCCAAAAATTAACAAAAATTCTAAGCAAAGCCAATTTGGGCTTGGCTCCTTTTTGGAAATTTCAAGTTAAGTTAACATGGTAATGTAAGAATTATTTAAAAACTTTTAGACAATTAGATGTATCCAAGCTTTGACCTTTTGAAATTTAAGCCAATTAATTTTTATTACTAATAATATTTTCTAATAATAACCTTTATTGAAATAAGATAATACCTGTAACTTCAACTAACTTGTAAGTTTGCAACATCTGAACACATTACAGCCAGCCTTGAACACATTTCCTACAACAGCTTTAACTGTCATAATTTCAGTTTAATTTGGTCAAAAAATATCAATTTCTATTTTAGTAGACTTTTCCAAATTTTATGTACAATATATCCTTCTTTAGGACCAGACAGCAGGACCTGGTAAAGTGTTCCCCAAGAAATCCTCCATTTTGGCTTCTGTTCTCAGTAAAATACATGTAAATATAGGAGGAAAAGATGGATTGTTCATAGGAAATGTGCTAAATTGCAATTGGAAATAAATATCTAATTTTCTCCCATGTTAGAATGTCATTTAGGAGAGAGTTTATGAAAAATTTATCTTTTTTATTTAATTTATTTGGTAGCTATAACAGAAATAAGCATGCTGCAACTTTGCAAGATGAATATAAAAAATATAACCTATATGAAAGAATTCATTGTTAGGGACTAAGGGCTTCAACTTTAGTTGACTTTATCAGTAGACTGTAGCAAATAGCAATAGTAGCATGCGATATCTCTTCAAGCATTTAAGTGATTTAACCGTTTTTGCAGTGAGACTCCAGTCTGAAAAAAAGGTCTCCTCAGACCAAGGATTTTTTTACAGAAATTTGGATTTGGGCAGAGTAAATTACATGAGAACATAGGAATTAAAAAGGACTTGGTTGCAGGATTAATCCACAAATCCTGCTGTACTTTTCAAACTGGGTGAGACTGAGCGAGTCTGGGATAAGCGTCATATGCCATAGGCATATTTGAGTCCCTGTGACAGTCAAGCAGTCTGCAGAGTATGCCAGGCAGCCAGTTGAACTGTTTCAGGTAAGCATGTCCAAACTTGCCATTTAAATGGCAAGTTTGTGACAGTTATTTTCAGTCCTTCAATTGCAAATGGCGAGAAATATCTAATTTTTCCTATTCTACAATGCTATTTTGGAGAATTTATGATAATTTCATAATTTGATCATTTTGGAGAGAGCTGGAGAGATGAATGGAAAGTTTATGGGACATACTATTTTACTTGGATGGAGCCTGGAGTTGAAGTATGGGATAAGATAATGCAACATTTTTAATATTTTTATTTTACGAGGGAACAAATACGAACAATGCTAAACTTCTTTTAAAATTACATATATTATTTGAAAATAAAGGATTTATCATATCATTTATTGGAGAACATTTTACCAGCCCAGCCCTATCTATGGTTGATGGCTCTACAGTCTACTTAGCAAGATAGCCTCTTAGGCTGACCTTCAGTGACCAGTCCTTCATACGATGATACGGTCATAGCTACCTATTCAAAAAATAAAAATAGCCCTATGTAATTTCACCTCTCATGTGTGAGACATTCCATACACTACTTTAACTGTTTCACAACACTAGTACCGTAATCAATTATAATGAATACACACCTAGTAACTAGTTAAATGAAACGAAAATTAACAAAACAAAATATTTCACAACTTACTGAACATTTAATCTCCTTGTTAGTGGAAATCCTACGATGAAAAGGCTTAGAGGAATCAGTCTCTATCTCACTTTCAGAGGAATCCCCTTCATATATGACACCCATGGAGTCCTTTTCTTCCCCAGGGCAGGCAACCCTGCCCATTCCCTCGGCCATCGCGACTGCAATGTTGTTTATTTAAAACAAAGCATCATAAAATGAAATTTTATCACAGTAGAGCATTTCATTATGAAATTTATAGTGCCACTCTTCTTTGTTCTTTTTTAATATTATTTAAGGTAACATTATTATATTACTGCTAAAATATTACATTAATTGGACCAAATAAATTATTCAATTCATTGTGTAGGACAGTTTCTTTAAATAAACAATTTTAATGAATGTAAAACGAGATTAATGTGTCAAAATTAGCTGTAGCTCACAACTAAATATTTTATTAATTAATTTCAATCGGATATTTAAACATCATTTGCTATATTTGGTAAAATATATACTATGATAAATGAACTGATAACGTACTTCCTTCCAAGTCATAAATATAAAGAAATCATATTGATATGAATTCACCAAAGATATGTGAAATTTGAAATGAATAGAACGATGCAATAGGCATGGAAGTAGCAGTAGGGTAGTCTGGGTAAGTTCCGAGTTATCGGGCAGCTCCACATGTGACATTTACGATTAAGCATAAAACATATATAATGATTAGGTTTATTTATTTAACTATAACCTGCGAGTATCATGGGTACCATTTATAATGACGAGTCGAATAAGTTAATAACAATTATATTATAATTTTCCTTTGAATGATCGAAAATGTAGAAGTGTTCACTGTTCTATAACTCAGAACTTACTCTATGATCTCTATTCTCTATCTATTGCATTGTTCTATCCCAGACTGCAAAGGTTTAGGTAGTTGTGTCCATCACTGTCCAAGGCTTATAGGCTATATCGTGCAAATCCTAAAACTAACTTAACTAAGTAGGGTCAAACAGGTAAATTGAGTTTGAGGCCTACTAACTAACTGTGGCCTCTAACAACAGCAACATCATAACTTCAAAACACTTGTTAAAAACATAAAGTAATAAATTCTTAAACTGTAGCATGCACTATGCTTATTTTGATAGCTATGCAACAGCAGCAACATTTTAATGTAATTAGGTTCAAAATGTTTTAGACTCTCTTGAGAGGGCCGCAATTTACCTGCGTGACCCTACACTCGCTCAGTAACTTAGTGAGGTGAAGAAGTGGAAGAGAACTTGGTATTTGTGTCGGTATCATTGTAGCCCAGTCTGTATTTGATACACTAAAAAAACCCCACTGACTTGCTCAAAAAGCTGAAAAAATCCATCAACATATTTGGCTGATCCAACAATATTTTCCTCATTTAGCCACCGAAAATTAATGATAATTTAGGAATAAATAGCCGAAAATCCACCGAATTTGCTAGATTCTCAATTTATTATTTCTAGGTATAGAATATTATTTTCAAAGGGGAAAAATTCCATCGACAAGCCAAGTAAAATTGTATGTCTCCTAAACTCACCATTTGTCTCTCCAAGACTCCAGCTCTCTCCAAAATTCAACAAATTCTCTCCAAAATGATCAAATTATCATTAATTCTCTCCAAAATAACATTGTAGCATAGGAGAAAAATAGAAAAAACTCGCCATTTGCAATTGAAGGGCTCAAAATAACTGTCACAAACTCGCCATTAAAATGGCGAGTTTGGACATGCTTTATTACTTGGCCGACAAGTTGGTGGAATACTGGAATTTACCATCAAATAAAGATTGGATTGTAGCTATGTATTGTTATAAGATGTTCTTTCTTGTTTTATTTAGACTTATATTTGTTGTTTCCTATATCATTCTGAAATTGTGATCATCTAAACATCAAATAATTGTCTTATCACTTTTTGACCACTCTGCATAATGTGTCTCTTCCCACGGCCATGCAGAGATTTTAATTTCAGAGAGAGTTTCTCTCTGACTCTCAGTCAGCAGGCAGCAGCATATTCAGTATCTCCAGTTTATTTAATGGTAACATTGGAATTAATTCAAAATTCTTCCACAGCTAAATTAATGGTAACATAAGAATTAATTGAAGATTTCCCGTATAGATCTAAAATTAGGCTCAGATTTGTTGCAGAGAGTCTTGGAAAAATGTTCCATATTCTGCTGTCTGGCTTTTTGACCAGGTACTGAAGCATGTCCAAACTCGCCATTTTAATGGCCAGTTTGTGACAGTTTTTTCTTTTTTGAGCCCTCCCCTCGGACCCCTCCCTGTACAAATGTGAGAAATATCGAATTTTCTCATATACTATAATGTTATTTTGAAGAGAATTTATGATAATTTGTTCATTTTGGAGTCTTACGGAGTAATGGAGAGTTTATGAGCCATATTATTTTACTTTGCAATTTGATTGAATTCTGCATACCTTTTGCTTTTTATGTTGTTTTAAATAGGAAGTTTCCAGGCAGAACGGAATAACCATCCTGGTTATCCTTAGCACCTTGTCCAACAGCTTTAAGTGGTCTTTGATCAAAGCCACCAAAACCGAAAAATAGCAGAAGACTGCAAAGCACGTCTATGCCTCCACTCTACAAAGATCTTTGGAGACATTATTTTGGGGAAAAAATATCTTTGCAAGATCTTGGAGATAATTCCTTAAAAAATCCCTTTGTTTACATCTATTCCCGTCTGTATTCGGTGCACAAAATACTACTGACTTTTTCAAAAAGCTAAAAAAAAGTCCACCCACATTTTTCTAATTTATCCACCAAAAATTGATTGTAACATATGAATAAATGGGTAAAAATCTACAGACTTTACTAGAATATTTTTTCCAGCAACAAGTCAGTGTAATTTACCATGTAATATAGTCTAGCAGACAGACGGTATTAATTAGAGACAGATTTCAAAATCTTTGGAAACAAATTATCCACAAATTAAAGTCTTGGAGAGATTATTATTTAATTCCTATGTTCCCATGTTATTTGATGTGCCCAAATCCCATATTCTGTAGAAAATTCTGGATCTGTGCTCTGTGGAGACATTCTTTTCAGACTGAAAAATGTCCCATGTTCTGACTTCTGCAGACTGCCGACTGGCTAATCACGTGTAGCTATAGCTTTTGAAGTCAAAAGGAATTGATTTTTTGCTGTGAGTCTGTGACTCATGAAAGCAAATTTGTTTTCTATATTTATCATGTAGCTAAAATTTTGGTATTTTTGTGCTTTAGGTCAACCTCCGATTTTTAATATTTTGACACTTTATCGTGAAAACTGAAAAGGAGCCATTTCAACACATTTTTCAAGAATACCATTTTTGGTGAAAACTTTGTTAAGTTTCTAGCAAGTGGAAGGAATAACATTACCTACCTATCCTAGTCAAAAAAATTAATTTCTCTTTATCTGTCTATTTTTTTATGGAAATTGTTCTGTGATATGAAATTGTTATATCAGAAATAAACTGAAAATGTACATCCAAAGTCAATCCCCCAAACCTACCAGAAACTTGATTGCACTATATCTGCAACAAAGAGTTTCTAAAACAAAGGTTATTCTTGAAAAATGGATCCTTTTACCTAGTATATACTTTATATAGTCAAAATATCAAAAATTAGGGATGGACCTAAAGCACAAAGTTACCAAACTCTTGAACATTTGTAATGCAGTTTGCTCACAAATAGCTACCAAGAATCTCGTAAGTAATAAAAATCACAAATTACATTGAGTCTGGTACTGTTAGGAGTTTATCCATTTCTTCACAGAATGACTGAATTTTGCCATGTATCCAAAATTATGGTTAATTTTTAATGTAGTCCTAATCTAGGTATATTGCAACCATGTCCATACAATAGCTAGCTACATGATTAATCTCATGAATTCAGAGTTATCAATCATTCTGAATTTTTGATAGAGTGAGGAAAAAATATACTATTCATTTTTTTTTCTGTGACATTTTAATGATTTTATACTGCTCTTACATTATCAAAAATATAGAACAGTCAGGAAAATTTAGAACTTACTCCATTTGTTATTTCAACTCTGATGCTCTATTTCAGATTTTTTCTTTTCAATTGATTCTATACTTCGTAACTAAGCATCAAGTATGCCATCAGAAAAGAAATATGTTGACGCAATGTCAATCCAGCGTAGAATGGTGATGGAGTTGCTTGGTTCTGTGTCTAACGAAGTCAAGTTGCAGGAGAGTCTTGATGAGGAGAATAACCAAGAAATGTGTGATGAAGAAGAGATGAATAAAACCAATGTTGATATCAGTGAATCATCCAAACATGAAGAAAGGACAGTTTCGCCAATTGATGAGAGCAACAACATAAATGACATGAATGAGATTGGTGGAAAAAATGATTTGAATGTTGGTGAAGATGAAAATATGTCAGAAGATGATAGTCTGAATGATCAAAACACATCTAAGAATGAAGAAAGTCTTAATGCTTCAGCCAAAGAGTCCATTGAAGAAATGATAAAGAGAGCTAAAGCTTTCACCAAGAATAGAGTTCAAGACTATGTTGATGTACCAGATTGTGAATTACCTACCAGTGCATGTTCTTTGAACTTTAGTCATCCAAAAGTGGTTAGTGATTTTGAACATCATTTTGTGAATAATGAGTTCACTAAAGGCTGCAAATGGAGTCCAGATGGTAGATATTTGCTTAGCTTAGGTTCTGACCAATCTTACAGAGTTACAAAAGTCACTGACTCACTGGTGAAGATTTGCAATGATGAAAAGGCTTCAATTGACAGTTGTGACTTACCTGATCCACTATGTTTGAAGGTGGGGGAATTGTCCTATGACTATCACTGGTATCCAATGATGAATGCAGATGACCCAAGTAGCTGCTGCTTCATCAGTTCTAGCCGAGGCATGCCTGTACATCTGTGGAATATCACCACGGGATCGGTCTGTTACAGCTACCGGCCATTCAATCATCTGGACGAACTGGCACCTGCTTACAGTCTTGGTTTCAGTAGGGATGGTGCACTTATACTTTGTGGATTTAAGAAAGCAATCAGAATATTCAGAACCAGCAAACCTGGAAGAGACTGTACCACAATCTGTGGAAAGAAACAAAATGGTGTGATATCCTGTTTTGATTTTCATCCTCATTTACATAATTTATTCGCTGCTGGCAGTTACTTGGGAAATGTCGGTGAGTTACTAGTAGCGACTAGCGATCTCTTGTATTTTGATCCAAATTGATGATCAATGTTACAATATATTTTGTTTCAAGTGACTAATGAATTTTTTTTTTGAACTACATACCTCTCAAAATTGTGGATGTTCCATTTCCTAAGTCTTTTCAATCACATGTGTTTTGTATTTTAATGTTAGCTCATTTTCAATTTCTAAGTTTATTTTACTTTCAGGGCTGTACAACATAGACTCCAATAATTTGTTCAGCATTCTCGATGGTCAAGGAGGTGGAGTGACGCAAGTATTGTTTTCAGAAGATGGTTTCAGATTATATTCTGGAGCAAGAATGGTAAGTGGGAAGAATTTGCTGCCTCGCTTTTATAGAAGCCGAAATAATTTTGAGGCACGTCTACAAGTTATTACAGTTGATAGACATAGAAATCGGAGACCATTTTTGATGATGTTTAATTTCACGGTAGCTTTCTAAAATATATATCCATGTTATTATTAAATTGAATTTATAAGAATTTTTTTGAATGAATTCATTCCAGCAACAATGATAATAGTAAATTAATGTTTATCTGAATTTAAATTTGATCTCCAATAAAATAAAACTCTGCCAATTTTGTTTACCAAAACTTCTAATCTAGTGAACTTAAAATTTAGACTGATCAACATAATTTGTAAATTGCAGTTAGGATTTTCAGTAAATGGGATCAATATTCAACAATGTAATTACAAAACTATCATAAATTTCAGATCAATTAAATTACGCAATTTGGTTGCACAATATAATTGGCAATTTAAATACAATGTTGAAAACCATCAATATCACCAATAAACAGATATTTTTTTTAAATTTTGAATTATTTTTGTATCTATTAATATTTAATATATTACTAATGCATATTAATTTATCAGGATGATGAGCTCTTGTGTTGGGACATTAGAAGCATGGGCACAGTCTTGGCTAGCTACAAACGAGAAGTGAACACCAACCAGAGGGTGTCTTTTGCCCTGTCCCCAGATCAAAAGCACCTAGTGTCTGGTAGGTACTAGTGTGAAGTAGTTAACTATGCAATCAAAAGCACCTAGTGTCTGGTAGGTACTAGTGTGAAGTAGTTAACTATGCAATCAAAAGCACCTAGTGTCTGGTAGGTACTAGTGTGAAGTAGTTAACTATGCAATCTAAAGCACCTAGTGTCTGGTAGGTACTAGTGTGAAGTAGTTAACTATGCAATCAAAAGCACCTAGTGTCTGGTAGGTACTAGTGTGAAGTAGTTAACTATGCAATCAAAAGCACCTAGTGTCTGGTAGGTACTAGTGTGAAGTAGTTAACTATGCAATCTAAAGCACCTAGTGTCTGGTAGGTACTAGTGTGAAGTAGTTAACTATGCAATCAAAAGCACCTAGTGTCTGGTAGGTACTAGTGTGAAGTAGTTAACTATGCAATCAAAAGCACCTAGTGTCTGGTAGGTACTAGTGTGAAGTAGTTAACTATGCAATCTAAAGCACCTAGTGTCTGGTAGGTACTAGTGTGAAGTAGTTAACTATGCAATCTAAAGCACCTAGTGTCTGGTAGTTAACTATGCAATCTAAAGCACCTAGTGTCTGGTAAGTAGCTACTAGTGTGAATCCTTTTGCTCAGATTAATGTAGTCGACAATTATTTCTTAGATTATGAGATATGTTCTGTAATCAAATCACAAAACATCCAAGAAAATTTGGAATTCTGGTTATGAATAAGAATTTTTTGAACATATATAAAAATATGCATATTTTTGAAATTTTATTAATTGTTAACACGTTGCTCATTTGCAATCAAATCCGCTATTGCTTCACATTTTTTTTGATGCATTAGCCAGTGCACAGCTTGGAAGCGTCAAGAGAAGGTGAATGTGTTGTCATATATCATTACAGTAATTTGAAACAAAAAAAAACTAGTGGTTCAAATATGGTACAATACGCAAATAGAATTAACTTGTTACAGTATATTGTGTATTGTACCATATGTGTACCATGTGTTTTATCGGCTTATCTCGTGATGACAAGTGTGTTCTTATATTTTTTATAACCTTTCGTGTTATAAACTAGTATATAAGCCATTTATTATTTGTCCATTGGTTTCAACATCATGGAAGCTGGGTCGTTTTACAGAAAACAACGAAACACAAGTAAAATGGTTCATTTTCCCTCACTTATCTTTTTCCTGAGGAAGCTGATGAAAATGAATTTGGAAAAGATTCTACGGGTGAGGAATTTTCGCAAGAACCTTTAGTACAAGAATATAGTGATTTTGATGATGATTTTGGTGAGGGTACATCAAATAGGATATCTGCAAATCCTATTTCATACCAATATGATGCGCTTCAAAATCTGGATGAAGAAAATGAATGGCAATCAGTGACTGCAAGAGATCGTCTATCCTCCTTCTTAGGAAATGAACAATAGTTGGTTTATTTTTTAAAAAATTATGTTTATTTTGTAAAAATTTATGTATATCTTATGCATTATTCTGCTTTGTTCTCTGAGTAGTGAGTATTGTTCATATTTCTACTTTAGGAATTGTTAAAATGTTTCATTTTCGGATTGATTTTTCTCGTACTATAGAGGATGAATATATTTGTACTATTGGAAGTGACTAAATTAAATATTTAGTTTCATTATTTATGAATTTGTCTATGTTTGTAATTTTAGAAAAAATAAATTTCTAATTTAGAAAATGTTCTAAGGAGGACAATGTATTTGTTTTGATAGATAAACCTCACATTTTTTGAAACATCTGATATCTATTTATGTATTCCTAACCCTGGAATAATCAAATGAACCTAAGTTTTCATGTTTTTTCCATTTGTTCAGACGTATGTAAAGTTGCTGACTTGGGCCACATGTGTACCAATACGCGATTGTGGATAGTATTCCATGGTACACATATGGTACAGTATGGGGAACGTGTTGAATAAATATCTAGACACTTACGCCCATGAAAGTTTCTCACTATCGAAGCATGGAGAATTGTTATTAAATAATTATTACTTCATAGCTGTATTTGACTCTCTTCAAAATGAGTATTTATAGCTAATGCTATCAATTTAAAACCTCTAAATACTGTTTTTATTTTCTAGGAAGCACTACAGGGCACATATTATCATGGGACCTGACACAGCAGTCATCAAGCAAAGAGCCCATTGCTCCCTCCAGTACTCTATTTGCAGGCACACACTGCGTCAACGGAGTGAGGTAATGCCTTTACGCTTAGTTCAGACTAAATTAACTATACTTAGTAGTTATTTGAATTTTTTTAATATGACGTTATGGAAATTAAAGAACGATATGAACATTTTTAAGATATTCTGTTAGTGAAATTAATGAGCAATATTAACATTTTTAAGATATTCTGTTAGTGAAATTAATGAGCAATATGAACATTTTTGAGATATTCTGTTAGTGAAATTAATGAGCAATATGAACATTTTTGAGATATTCTGTTAGTGAAATTAATGAGCAATATGAACATTTTTAAGATATTCTGTTAGTGAAATTAATGAGCAATATGAACATTTTTGAGATATTCTGTTAGTGAAATTAATGAGCAATATGAACATTTTTGAGATATTCTGTTAGTGAAATTAATGAGCAATATGAACATTTTTGAGATATTCTGTTAGTGAAATTAATGAGCAATATGAACATTTTTGAGATATTCTGTTAGTGAAATTAATGAGCAATATGAACATTTTTGAGATATTCTGTTAGTGAAATTAATGAGCAATATGAACATTTTTGAGATATTCTGTTAGTGAAATTAATGAGCAATATGAACATTTTTGAGATATTCTGTTAGTGAAATTAATGAGCAATATGAACATTTTTAAGATATTCTGTTAGTGAAATTAATGAGCAATATGAACATTTTTGAGATATGCCGTTACTAATATTATTGAGCTATATATATTTGAGGAAACTTGTTATTGGTTTACAGTCTGCACCCAAGTTTACCCCTCCTTGCTTCTGCTAGTGGACAGAGAGGGCGGCACTGTGAAGAGTCTCAACAGTGTCTCATTCCGCACCGTGGTACCGTCAAACTGTGGACACTAACCTGATTATTTTTACAATCTGGTAACATCCTTTAAAATGTCCCCTCCACTCTAATTTTTTATTACTCTTTTCATTAGATCTAAAGTTGTTGGTTATAAAACTATTTCAAATTTATCAATATTTTTATCTTATCCAATAGTAATTTAAAAGTTTGGGTTGGTGTTGCACTACCCTCAGACTTTCTAAGCAAAGAAAAAAATTTACTTCTGACTATTTCAATCATCACCTGAATACAATTAAGACACAATAATACGAGAGGTAATTAGTAGCCTTTCTTCATGTATGGTTAATTACGAAGGTAATACTTGATCAATTTCTCTTTACTGTGATATGTTATACAACCTTAACTCTACAAAATTAAAACCTTTCTAGATAAATTTTAATTATGAGTGGAGGGGGACCTCTAACGTTGGTGTCATACTATTTCAGTGAAACTTTTAAATCATATAAAGACTTTATTTTATCCATTTTGCTAAAGAGTTTTGGTGAAGACCCACACAGTCAGTCTGCAAACCCATGGATAAGAGACCTACACAGTCAGTCTGCTTACCCATGGATAAGAGACCTACACAGTCAGTCTGCTTACCCATGGATAAGAGACCTACACAGTCAGTCTGCTTACCCATGGATAAGAGACCTACACAGTCAGTCTGCTTACCCATGGATGCAGCAAGGCGGAAGTTGAGGAAAACTACAAAGGAAGCTGAAAAACGATTGCCAAATTAAACCAAAACCTATTTGCTAAAACAAAATAATCTAGAGGTAGCCTCGAGACAAAAATAATGATTTCAACTAAATAGGCTAATCTTATCCCCATCTGTGCACGAATTTTTTTTCTGATTGCCATGTAATCATATAGATCCATTTATTAGCATATGCATTTTGAACCTTCATGTAGCTAATTCATTTTTATTTGTCTATGTTAAGTCACAGGCTTATGTAGTTAATTCGACTGGTTCTGGACAAATTTGTTAGGAACTCATCTATAGCACCTTATCATCAATCTTAATTAGGATTTAATTTTAAATTTGGGTTTAATATCAATACTTCACAAATTTTTCTTTACAGTCTCATTAGACTGAATTATATGTTCAAAGTAATATTTAGTGCTACTCACAAGATTTGATGTTAATATTCATTGAGGCAACATTTCCAAAAAGAAGATAAATTAAATCCATTCAGTATTTACAGTTTACTTTTTCTTACTCAATTGATAGACATTCACAAAACATAATTAAGTATATACAAATTTGAACAAAATATGAAACCTTATAGACTATTTTGAACTGGAGTCTAAATAGTAAATACAAATAAATAAGTATTGAATTTATCACTAATACCTACACCACTCACACCTGGAGCTATACACTACTCACACGTAGAGCTATACACCACTCACACGTACAGCTATACACCACTCACACCTGGAGCTATAGCAAGGACAATCACTCACTGTTCCTATTTATTCCAGAAAGAACTAGTTAGATCGTTCACGTTCTGAAGCATAGTCTCCCTGTCTTTCTTGTGTTGCATGAAGTAGCCCTGTACTTCTGCAGGACTGATTTTAGGCCTCACTTCTAGCACTCTCTGAATAAAAGAAAAGAAATTGGCCCAACGTTGAGATACTAGATTGGAAAACTGATCATATTAAATATTTATCATACCTGTGCAAATGTTATAGCCAGTTGTTGCACCCTAAGCCTCTCTTTGTCATCCGCAGTACTGTAGTCAGTGTCGTAGAACCTTATGAACATCTGCTGCAGTTGATAAGCAGAGCACAAACCTATCTCCTTTATCATGTCCACTCTACCGGGTCTGATGAGAGCACTGTCCAGTCTGATCAAAAGGGAAGTAAATTAAAACACTATTTTACAAATTCCAGGTCGTATCGTGAGGGTCAACACTGTGTAAGAAAAAATAATGTAACTAGACAGTTTAGTGCACAGCTATAAGTTTACATATGATCGAAAATGTGGTGCAGTCTGATAACTCAGATTTTTCCTTATATCCGTTTAAAAGGGAACTGTATAGCTACTATATATACATAACAAGAACAATAGACAAAAAAATGTATTTAGTCATAACTACTACATCAAAGGTAAAAGCCATATATATTGGTGATAACAGAAAGAAAATACATACAAAGGATTTTAAAGAAGCAGTCTGTCAGCAAAAGTAGTTACATGTCTTGAACTATTCAGTGACAAAGCTCATTGATGCAGAAAAGCTACACCAATAATGTGACTAAAGGGACACAAACATCGGTGACTACACTAACGGATGGAAGAGCAAAATGAAGAGGCGATAGTAGCTAAATGAAACCTGCCAACACAGAAATGTAAGACCTCTTGGTTGAAGAAATCGTGGGTGAAAATTAATAATTGGACCATCGGAAGAGTTATGAAAATTATTATGTAAAATGATTATATTTTTACAAATTTGGATTTCCTGTTCAACTTAAGTGACTAAATAAGAGCCCCTCCCTTCCGTGTGTCACCCTTTCATTAAGAGACTAATATTAAGAAGAAAAATCATTAACATTGCTTGTCTGGTAGACAAACTTAAAAAACCATGCGTGTGTACGGCCCTTTAGGTTACCATAGCAAGGTAGCTCACCTCTCCACATGGTTGGTGGTTAGGAACACCAGTCTGTTCTCTGTAGAGTCAACACCATCCAAAGTGTTGAGCAGACCGGAGAAAGTGAGTGGGGACAAACCATCGTAAGCACTTTTCACTGAAAAAAAAGAGCAAATGGTTGAGAATAAAGCTAAGAAATTAAATTTTACATTTCAGAAAAATTAATTTTCAACGAAAATCAATCCTTTTCATCCATCCACTCTTATGAAAATTTGTTAGAATCAGCTTAACTATTTAATTGTTGTTTTCAATGGACAAATGTTATGAAGAAGACATTTCTCACCTTTATCAGACTCATTTCTACTGACAAAAGCTGCATCCACATCCTCCAGTAATATCAAACTACTCTGAAAAATATTATAATCAGAAAATTTGGAGATGAGAGATACATAACTACTTGGTTAAAATTGTTATTTCATTAATTCAGCAAAAGGATTTTTAGTACTGCAAATACACCTACCACCAGTCGGTGACAATGCTCATGGATGCAGAAAATATGCACCCACAAATACATTTTTCACAAACTTAGTTAAAACTAACAAATTCCTATTTTCAGAACATTATGTTCACTATATTCAAAATGAGTCAACCAATATAAAAGGAGAATTATATATTTTTTTGAAGAAAGAAAAGGTTACAACATTCTGTCAGTGTTGAAGCCAATTTGCCTAAGGTTAGAATTGAAGATTCACCAAAAAGGAAAACAGGATCACATCGCACTAGAGCATCCTCAGTGGAGGATGAGCACAGGCTTTAAATGACTGTCGTCTAGGTTTTTCTTTGTTGACTTATTTTCATACATTTTTGAAGGAAATCAAATTTTCTTCACTTGTCTAGAGATAGTCATTCTAAAAAGAAAATTATTCTCCACTGTTTTGAATTGTTTACCATGATCAATATAAGTTTTCTTACAATATTTCCATAGAGTCACTTTAAACCTCAATATAAGTTATTTCAATAGTCACTTTAAACCTGTGATCATCCTCTACTGTTGATGCTCTATTGCAGTGTTTCTTAAAGTATTTTCTGAGGTCCCTGTATTAGCATTGAAATGGATTAAAAAGCTATAATTATAATATAATTCCTTACTAAATGTACTTCATGTATATTCTGCATGATAATAACAGCAAGAACCGAACTATTAATAAAATATAAAACAGCCATACCAGGCACCCCCTATAAACAATCCAGGCCCCCAAGGGGTGCCGGGCTCTCCACTTTAAGACCACTGCTGTAGGGCGATGTGATCTCATTTTCCATTTCACTGAATCTTCAATTCTAACATTAGACCAATTGGCTCCACAACTGAATGAATGTTGTAACCTTTTCTATCTTCAAAAAATATAAAATCTGCTTGTGAGTAATATTAGACTGCCTTAATCCAGCAATTGTGTTTTTTAATTTCTCAAAATTTGGCCTTCACTCTTGAAAAGACTCATTTTGAACATGAACGCATTATATGCTATAATATAAATAATTGGAAATATAAGGATTTGCTGCTAATTTTCACAAAATTAGTAGAAAATTGAAAAAATCTTTTATTGTCAATCGTTGCCAATTTTTTTTTTTTAGTGCACACCATATTCTTATACAGTTCTTGGGTGCATTTGCCTCTTTAATCTCACAAAATTCTATATACTGTGACACACCTCAGGAGCCACAGCTACAAGGTGCTTCAGCCTGTCATCAGTGAGGCCCCTGTCACTGAGGGCTAGAGTGGACACACTCATGTCCAAGTGTGCTGCCAGTGCACTCACGAATGAAGACTTGCCACACCCTGGAGGACCGTGTAGTAAATATCCTCTACGGAAGGGAATGCCTCTGTCTATGTACCTAGAGGGAGTACCACTTTCAATTCATTGGATAAACTATTACAATTTACAACATTTGCAAAACGTAATTTATTGAATAATATTCTTTAAAATATTAGTGGAATTAATTTTTTTAATTTGAAAATACAAATTTATCTTAGCTATATCCCAATAAAAATAACAATACGATAAGTTCAGAATAATTAAAGTTCCACATCGTTGGTCACATTAGAAAAAAGTATATAATAAATGTTGAGCAATAATTATTATATGTATTTTTTTCAAATGTGGCCACAGATGTGAAACTGTTCCATAATTCCAACTTACCCTAGTTGATAATATTTTTAAGAATAAATCATTTCAAACAAATAACTCACCATTTTGAAGAATTTAAAAAATCTTGAACATCATCTACTATAGCCTCTTTGATGCCTTCATCAAACACTACGGAAGATAGAGGTCTTCTGTTACGAGGATGACCAGACATCCTCCACTCGCTGCCAAAAGGAGTGTAGATAACAGTGGTAGACTTTGAACCTACTTCGACCATTTCCTTGGCTATGGAACCATCATTAATGTTTTAGTAGCAATAGCATGAGCAAATGATTAAAATACATTAAATTCTTGTATAGCACATGTTTCAAAATAAATAGACATACAATCATTGAGCATTTCACTGAAGAGGTCTCGTTTTCTTCCGATGGTAGAGAGTTTGACGTACTCAAAAGGTGCACCTGATGTCAGGTTGACGGAAGTGTTCTCCCGATTTCTCTCACATTTGATGAGATTGTTCTTATACCTGCAGAAAGAAATATGGCACATTTAGATATTTACTTACACTTCAAATTAAACGATTTAACTGTTTATTGGAATATCAACAAGTAAACTTCTTTTTTATTTTATATCATTTACTAACTACATTATTCACTAACTAGTTATCATGCAGTTAAAGTTGATAAAATATACCTAGCTACATATGGCACATGAGAACTAAAAATAAAAAGAGATATTGAAATTACAACCTCAAATATGTTCTAACAGGTATAAATTGGTTAAGTTCTGAGTTACTGTACAGTTCCATGTACTTGCAGATAACATGAATACTAATTCAATTCAATTTAAAGTTATTTTAAAATTAATCATTATAGCTACCTATACTTTTTTCATGGTGATAAAAAAAACGCAGTCAAAAACCCTTCAGACAAAAACACCCCAAGCAACAAACCCCTGGTCGATATAAAAAGCCTAATTCATTTTTATTAATTTTCAATAATTTTTTATTAATAAAATTACTATATGTTATAAATCTAAAGAGATATAGCGCACCTAAGGTTAGGTTAGCGGTCCGGTTGGGGGAGTTTGAGGGGGAGGGGGCTATAATAACTAAAATAGCTCAGCTTACTAACACTCACCAGAAATAGTGCAATCCAACATTAGGAGTGAAATCCTGTCTTGTGATGGATTTTCCAGATTGCATTTGAACAAAATTAGTGACTGTGGAAACGTGTAAACTGTCTTTAGCAACCTTCTCATTGATGAACTTCAGCAGCCACATATAAGAAGCATCCCTCGATGTTACCTCTAGGGAAGTTGTGTAATTTCTCTTGAAAAGTATTGTTCCTATCTGTAATTGAGGAGAATATCTATAGTTAACTAGAGTAGCTTTCTACATAGTAATTCATTGTAAATTGGAAAGAGGTTAATGTAGGCCATATGAAAATCTGTGTCATATTGGATCATGATATATTTTAATGCCCACTTTCCAAGTACAGAGAGTGTCCAGATTAAATGTCAAGTGGAACCCTAATCTTGAAATTAAAACACAAAATTACATTTTGAAGCTATTAACTTGAAAAACAGTAGTTGCAAACTTGCATAAGACAGTGGAATATATTCTTTTTACATTTAATGTCAATTACCATGAATGACTTCCTCAGAACAGCAGAAGCAGCTCCAATTCCAAAGAGCCCTGCTCCAGCACCAAAATAAGGATTGCCTTGTAGGTAGTCAATAATATCAGTGAGCCCCATTTCTTGGTGTTTTTTCTCTAGCTCTATAATAATTAGATTATAACATAGTAATTTTCTTAACTGAAAGTCTGAAACAGTAACAATAATATATCTTATAAGAGAAAAGAAATATAAAATGTACTAGTCAGTTTAATCTGCCTTCCAAAATACTGACAACACTATCTCTAAATTTAGCAATTTCTCCAACTTATTAGAGTAATTAAGCTATAAGTTCAACCTTGCAGCAATATATATTTTAGAAAGAAGAAAAGTCAACTGACATGGCAGACAAATTTACCTTCAAATACAATCTGGGAAAGAATCACACAGGTAAATTGCAGCTAACTTTACAGAGACTTTTGAATCCTGTCAAACTGAATTTTTTATAAGATGTTGCCATATCAAAAGAAGAGCAATAGCTAGCTACTTATTATGTTATTAATTCATTTGACATTTTGACTAGTGTTTTCAAGCTTTTTTTATTAGTATTTTCTTGGTTTGAGGCTTAAAATAGTTAATCTGCCACAATTTACCTGCTTCAAAGTTCAAATCTTCTAAGTTTAAAATTCTAACTGTTTAAACTTTCAATCATAGTCATTTTGATTCTGAAAAGCAAGCACAAAATTAAGAGCATGTAATATGATATGTGAACCAATTGGACAATTTCCAGAAGTGAAAGGTTAATTTTATATAATTTAAGGTTGAGATGGACATCAATACTACAGATTAAACTACAGTGACTTAGATTATTATTGTGATGCACTGTGTGATCATTGTCATAATAATTTACCTGCTTTATTCTATTTTTTCAAAAATAAAAAATGCACAGAGATGTCAGATAAATTTATCATCTAACTCTAAGGATTAAGTGCTTAAGTAGTAAGTACAGTAAAGTACCAGATTGCCAGTCTGCGGAAACTAGTAAAGAGTTTGTAAAAGTATCTCTTTTTGTTCACAGTAAAAATTATGTAAATATAGGGATAATTTAAAATTGCTCATAGAAAATATGAGCAATATGTCTGCAGAATATGGGAGATATTTGGGATATTCTCTATGAACAATTTATGAATTAATTCCTATGTTTACATTAATTTTGCTACAAACACTTCTGAATTGATGTCTATATTTACATTAATTTTACTGTGAACAGAATAAGAGATCTCTATGAACACTCAACACTGTGACTTGACCAGTTTCTGCCGACTAGCCACATTCGGCAGACTTCACAAGTAATATCTACAAACTGGCCGAAGTCACGGAAGTCTAAGAGCTATTTAACTATTATCAGTTCAACAACTTCTTCCAGAACCACCAAGATCTGTAAACTATTTTGAATAAACACAAAATTTTAATAACTTCGATAATTTTGATGTTATTAAAATAAAACAGTATTTAAATGTACCTAAATACATAAAATACAAGGAAATTACTTACACCATAGACAGATAGACTCAGAGTAGTAGCTACTAATTGGGTATGTACAAGCCGAAAGCCTTCAACTTATTTTAATCCAGTCTGCAAAAAATGGGTGAAGTTGTCATGTTGTGCTTGTGAAGTTTATCCAGCGACTGTTGAGACGTGCAGCATGAGGCCTTGAAATTGGCCTCCTGAGTTATCCCCAGTCTGTAAAGCTCGTCGATGTTGCCCTAGAACCCAGGTAATCAAGCATGTCCAAACTCAACATTTTAATGGTGAGTTTGTGACAGTTATTTTGAGCCCTTCAATTGCAAATGGAGAGAAATATCTATTTTTCTTCTATGCTACAATGTTATTTTGGAGAGAATTTATGATAATTTGATCATTTTGGAGAGAAATTTGGTGATTTTTGGAGATACAAATGGAGAGAGTTTATGAGCAATACTATTTTACTTGGATGTTGCTGAAGATCTTTGGAGTTTGGAGACATATTTTGAGAAATCTGAAATTGAGATTTGAGGGAAAATATATCTTTGTAAGATCTTGGAAAGATGGAGACACTTTCCTAATTAATTTCTATGTTTACATGTATTTATTGGAGACATTTTGCAGAATTCTGGTCATTTGGGTTTTGGGAGAAAGATTTGAAAATCTTTGGAAACAAATTCAAATTGTCCTCAAAATAAAATCTTGGAGACAGATTTGCCACATTTTGCAGACTGGAATTATCCAGCAAAAATTCTTAATTTAATTTCTATGGTTACATGTAATTATTGGAGAGTATTTTCAGATTTTTGGCAATTTTAATTTTGTAGACTAGCTAATCGCCAAAAAAATTAGATATCTGGAGACTGATTGTGATTTGTGACAAAGTGAAATAGTAGGTACTAGGTAGTATGGCTCATAAACTCTCCATTTGTCTCTCCAGCTTTCTCTCCAAAATGATCAAATTATCATAAATTCTCTCCAAAATAACATTGTAGCATAGGAAAAAATTAGACATTTCTCACTATTTGCAATTTAAGGGCTCAAAATAACTTTCACAAACTCGTCATTAAAATGGCGAGTTTGGACATGCTTTATAACCTGGGATTGTGAATGCTTTGCGGACTGGATTTTATCCCGGGATCCCCGGGGTCGACCCAGACTGCAGGAACTGGTAAATTGTTCTCCAAGAAATCCTCTATTTTGGCTTTTGTTCTCACTTCTCAGTAAAATACATGTAAATATTAGAGGAAAACTCAGCAAATTAAGGATTATTCACACAGAAAATGTCCCATATTCTGCAGACTGGTCCCGACAGCAGACTCACCGTTTTAATACATTTATAATCAATTCAGTAGGAGTCACGTGTGAAGTGAAGAGACTAGGACCCAGTCTGAAAAGAAGGTCATCTCAGACCCAGTATTTCTTACAGAAATTGGAATTTGGACACAGTGAATTACATGAGAACATAGGAATTGAATAGGACTTGGGCGCAAGATTAATCCACAAATCCTGCTGTACTTTTTAGACTGGACTAGGACTAGGTAAGGTTACTAAGGTAGGTACATGATTATTTACAATTTTACACTAACAACTGTCAACTTAACAAGAAATTACACTAACTACCTAGCCAGTCTGCAGAATATGGAATAATGGAACATTTTTCCAAGACTCTCTGAGGGAGTTTTTGATTAAATTTTAGAAATTGGAGATCTCTGCGGCCAGAGTGGAAAACTCAAATTCTAACAGAGTTACTCATGAATACTCAACCGCAGAGTTTATTTATTTATTAATGAAGCATGTATGATGTATAGCATGCAGAATACAATTTTTTCAAATACCCTAGTATGAAATAAATGATACCTAGGAGGCTTGGACTAATTTTTACATAGTTAAAAGAAATATTAAAATAATGTGTTGTTTCTACAGAGTTGTCTTTAGGATGAATCTCTAACAGAGTCACTAGTCAATCAGAAGCCAGTCTGCAGATATTAGTCTCCAGATATTTAATTTTTGGGGCAATTTCTCTCCAAAGATTTTCAAATTTCTCTCCGGAATGGCCAACAATTTCAAAATGCTCTCCAATATTTACATGTAATTGTAAACATAAGAATTAATTAGGAAATTGTCGCCAGATAATTCATGAGACTAATTTCAAGGCCTCTAGGCTCTATAGACTATAGTTGCCAGATAAACTTGACAACTTCATGCATCTTTTGCAGACTGGATCAGAAGAGAGTTATTTTTCCACCCTGGGTCTGCAGCCTTGCAGGAGCCAGTCTGTATCAACAGTATCTAAAAGCTGAGTGGCGCACCACAATACGGCGCACCACTGTACTTTCTATTAATGACCTCAATGTGAAAAACTGTTATGTAGTGTGTTGTATCCGTTAGTTTGTTGTTTTGCACACTTCATCTTCATGATTGCTTAATGACCTGGCAGGGGGGTTCGGGGGGCGGCACGCCCCCCGATACATCTACCTAACGGCTAACTGATAAGTTTTTATTTATACCTCAGA
Organism: Caprella mutica; assembly: GCA_947561585.1. Classification (NCBI taxonomy): domain Eukaryota; kingdom Metazoa; phylum Arthropoda; class Malacostraca; order Amphipoda; family Caprellidae; genus Caprella; species Caprella mutica. The sequence goes on along the minus strand of CANNZV010002702.1, from coordinate 75,172 downwards.
CTGAAAGTTTACAATACTTACCCCATAAAATTACAATTACAGTTTTCTATGATGAATTTTATTTTCTATTCCAAATTAAACATCTCAATCGAATAATTAAACTGTGTAGTAAACATTGGATTCAGGTACCGTCAGGCGTCAGACATGAATAATGATGAATTTGATACGACAATTAGGTACCTATCAAATTCACTCCATTTATCATTAATCTGTATTCAAATTACCTATCTAATAGAATGTACAGTGGTGCGCCGTAATCTGGTGCGCCGTACTGGTGTGCGCCGCTCATCTTTTAGATACGTATCGTCTGTATTTGGTGCACAAAATTCCACGGACTTTTTGAAAAAGCTGAAAAAATTGACCATGAATTTCCAGTAATTTGGCTGATCCACCAACATTTTACCAATTTTTCCACAGAAAATTAATGGTAACAGTCAGTGGAATTTACCATGAAATGCAGTCTGGTGCGTGAGATTTTGAATTAATTCCTATGTTTAATATGTTATAATAATCATAATAATCAATAATGTTACCATTAATTTAGCTGCGGAAGATTCTGAATCTGCTACTGAGAGTCAGAGAGTAAATCTCTCTCAAATTAAAATCTCTGCGGGAGAAGAGAAACATTCTGCAGACTGGCTACCTGGTTAAAGGCTTGAAGCATATTTAACTTGGAACTTGTAAGTCTCTTAAACTTAAAGCATATTTAACTTGCAAGTCTCTTGACTCTCTTCCAATTGCTTGGAAAAGACCTTTAAAATTGAAGTTTAAATAGGAAATATTCACAAGCCGTGGATGAATCATTCTAGGTCAGACTAGGTGCGCAACTAGGTACCAATCAGCCAAAGTCACAGACACCTTGCATTGCAGGTTGGCACTCTCGTCTCTCGTTCACAACTTCACAGTCTAAAGCCCCGTCCAGACGCTCCGACAAATGCCCTGAGTTTGGAAATGCTTTTGCTCGGGCGAACACGGGCAATCTCATTTCTGCCTGTGTTCGCGTCCAGACGAGAGCATTATGATCAGGAAACTGAAATGTCCGTGTTCGCGATTCTGCATAATTAATTCATTGGAAAAATATCATATGTTGTTGTTGATAGTTAATACCTAACAATTTAGCGATTTTAGAAACAAGCATGGATACAAAAAATGATTACCTAGGTACTTATCGGATGTAAAATATAAATTCTTACCGAGGTACTAGGTACCTACCTAGCTGATTATATAATATAAATGCGTAATTAGATAACTAGACGATATATAATATGAATATATATCTAGGTATTTTATCTAGACGATTACATACCTAATATAAATATTCACCTAGATATCTAACCTGAGTTACTTATAGTATAATTCCTAGTACCTATCTAGAAAAACGTCTCGGTAATAAGACACTCCTAGTACTCGCAAAGTGGGAGTTATCGTAGATCATGATAGGTCTATCAAAATTTAAATTTCCTTTATCTACGTACGTAGATAATTTCCTTTATCTACGTAAAACATACCTATACGTTTTACGCTCACTTCTAAATACTGTTTCCTATAAGCCTTAAATAGAATACTGTATGTTTACTAGTTAGGTAGGTACCTACTTACCTAGTAAAATTAGGAAAAACAACTACGTTCGTCGTTATGGGACGGTTTCACATTTACAGAAAAGTAAGTAAGAAAAACTAATGATTACAATGAGAGTTGAATGATAATTAAAATAGCTACCTATAATATTTATGATACGTGTCCGAAAATGTGGAACCGTTCGATAACTCGGAACTTACCCTAATCAGTAACCCAAGTAAAATTGTATGTCTCCTAAACTCACCATTTGTCTCTCCAGCTCTCTCCAAAATTCAACAAATTCTGGCAGTATCTAAAAGACGGAAAAGAATTAATAATCGGCGTGAGCGTGCACGCTCACGCCACTGTCTAAAAGCCGGAAAAAAGGAATTTGCGTGCACGCCCACGCAACTAAGTTGACTAAAATATGGAAAAGTGGAATTTTATGGAATTTCTTGGCGTGCACGCTCACGCAACTGTCTAAAACGCGGAAAAATTAAAAAAATGACGTGCACGCTCACGCAAATGTCTGAATTAAAATAATTGGCGTGCACGCTCACGCAACTGTTTAAAATGCGGAAAAAAAATAAATGGCGTGCACGCTCACGCAACTGTCAAAAACGCAGAAATTTTTTAAAAAAATGGCGTGCACGCTCACGCAAATGTCTAAATTAAAATAATTGGCGTGCACGCTCACGCAACTGTCTAAAATGCGGAAAAAAAATTATTGGCGTGCACGCTCACGCAACTGTCTAAAACGCGGAAAAATTAAAAAAAATGACGTGCACGCTCACGCAACTGTCAAAAACGCAGAATTTTTTTAGAAAAATGGCGTGCACGCTCACGCAAATGTCTAAATTAAAATAATTGGCGTGCACGCTCACGCAACTGTCTAAAATGAGGAAAAAAAAAGAATTGGCGTGCACGCTCACGCAACTGTCAGAAACGCAGAAAAAAAAAATGGCGTGCACGCTCACGCAAATGTCTAAATTAAAATAATTGGCGTGCACGCTCACGCAACTGTCTAAAATGCGGAAAAAAAAGAATTGGCGTGCACGCTCACGCAACTGTCAAAAACGCAGAAAAAATAAAAAAATGGCGTGCACGCTCACGCAAATGTCTAAATTAAAATAATTGGCGTGCACGCTCACGCAACTGTCTAAAATGCGGAAAAAAATAATTGGCGTGCACGCTCACGCAACTGTCAAAAACGCATAAAAAAAATAAAAAAATAGCGTGCACGCTCACTCAAATGTCTAAATTAAAATAATTGGCGTGCACGCTCACGCAACTGTCTAAAATGCGGAAAAAAAATAATTGGCGTGCACGCTCACGCAACTGTCAAAAACGCAGAAAATTTTTAAAAAATGGCGTGCACGCTCACGCAAATGTCTAAATTAAAATAATTGGCGTGCACGCTCACGCAACTGTCTAAAATGCGGAAAAAAAAGAACTGGCGTGCACGCTCACGCAACTGTCAAAAACGCAGAAAAAAATTTAAAAAAAGGCGTGCACGCTCACGCAAATGTCTAAATTAAAATAATTGGCGTGCACGCTCACGCAACCGTCTAAAATGCGGAAAAAAAAGAACTGGCGTGCACGCTCACGCAACTGTCAAAAACGCAGAAAAAATTAAAAAAAAGGCGTGCACGCTCACGCAAATGTCTAAATTAAAATAATTGGCGTGCACGCTCACGCAACTGTCTAAAATGCGGAAAAAAAAATAATTGGCGTGCACGCTCACGCAACTGTCAAAAACGCAGAAAAATTTTAGAAAATGGCGTGCACGCTCACGCAAATGTCTAAATTAAAATAATTGGCGTGCACGCTCACGCAACTGTCTAAAATGCAGAAAATTAAATTTTTTGAATCAATTTTTTTGACTCAATTTGATGACTCAAATTTTTTTTGACTCAAATTTTTTTTTGACTGAAATTTTTTTGACTCAAATTTTTTTGACTCAAAAATTTTTTGACTCAAATTTCTTGGCTCAATTGTTTTACATATTTTTCTGTCTAAATACATTTTTTTAAACAACTTTTTTTTTAATTAATTCCTTCAAATATATTCTTTGAATATATATATCTTTAATTAATAATATTTTTTCTTTTACTATTGATAACCCATAAATTGTGATGGGAAGTACACTAGTTAGTGAGAATAAAATAGAAATAGAAATTAGCGTGACGACATATTAATTAATAAATTATATACTATACTTTTGAATGGAATAATGTTTTAGCGTGAAAGAAACGTGCGTTACGCAACTTAGTACAATGATGACAGAAAATATAAATTGGCGTGACGATATCAATTGTATAGTTTGATATCGGATGGAATTATGTGTTGGCGTGATAGAAACGTGCGGCACGCTGCTCAGTGAAAAGATATACATTCGAATATTTATTATTAAATATTATATCACGCTATTGTTTTATTTACACATATTCATTTTTCCGTTTGACTGTTATCATGTAGCGTGACAATATTATGCAATTAGACACTGTTTAGTTTCTTGCTCTTTGTCAACTTTTATTACTTTTGTTCCTTTAATTTTTATGTTAGTTTCCCCTCAAACTCTTTTATAGAAAACTAATTATTATTTTCTTTGTTTAAAGAAAATTCTTCATCCTCTCTCTAAGCTATTCCAATTGATTACGTAAAAGTTTAAGTACCGTTTTTCTCTTGAAACTCAATTTCTATCCGTTTTACAGTAACACATTGTATTTAATAACTATAAAATTATACATGCGCAACCCATAGCGGTAATTTCCGTCATGTTCCACTCTAATCATGGTAAAATAGCATATAATTACAATTATCTAGAAGTAATTTAAAAAAAAATCACTTAAAAATTTGGTTATTAAAATTAATTGGCTGGAGATTATTTAATTGAATTGACAGGAATCAGAATTCATTAATTAGTTTGGTAGGTTGGTGAATTTTTATTTTTGCATTACGTACTGTAAAATCTGGCAGCGCCGTTCCCCCGGAACCACACCATTGACCTTGGACCTTGGGTTCATCCCCCCCATCATCCCACCCACCCCCACCCCACACCCGGGTGGGGGGTTTTAGGTGGGGGAACCTCCGTCCATGCCAACGATACATGGGGGGGGAGCTTGCGACCCCCCATCCCTCTGGCGGCGCCGTTCCCCCGGAACCACACCATGGACCTTGGTCCTAGAGTTCATCCCCCAATCATCCCACCCAACCCCCACCCCACACCCGGGTGGGGGGTTTTAGGTGGGGGAACCTCCGTCCATGCCAACGATACATGGGAGGGAGCTTGCGATATTCGTGTGTGTGTGGTGTGCGCTGACTCTCAGCTTTTTCCTTGGGAAAAACTAAGTAAATATATAAACAGTGCAACTAAAGTTAGAAATCTCATCTCCTCCTACAGTTTTGGGTCTAAAGCTTAGCCCTTTTGGAATATGAAAGAGCACTGGGGTCTCCACAGGGCCTCAGTTCTGTTTTTTTTTAAATTTCGGCTTTTGAATTTCGTGAAATTCAATTTTATTTTGTAGAGCTTATAGCTCCTCCCCTGGTAGAAGTAGAGAGTTGATGATTGTTGTGTCGTGTAGACAATTTTGAGACGTATCCATTTCCAGGTATGAGAAATCTGTGTGTCGACCATGGTCGTAGCTACACGACCTCAAAGACAAAAGTGAGTGATTTTATAGGTGCTGGGGGAACCGCCATAGAAGGAGTTGGGGGAGGAAATGTGGTACGTGCTAACTGTTCTTAAATGTGGAAAATGTGCCCGCATCTTTTTGACCTGATGACTTTCCCTCCTTAACCCAACCATTTTGCCGTGAATGCCATTTCCGTGAGAAAAAATTTCAAAAAAATTTCAGGTCGGAAAAATTTTGGGGCTGAAATGCAAAAATTTAACATTTTCGGAATTGCGTAGCTCAGCTTGGTTTGGGTCTATGAAAATCATACTTGTATGGTCTTGTAGGGAATTTTGGGATCTTTCACGTGATGTGGGTCCCGTTTTGATCAGAGGGTTCCAGGGTCCAACCCCGGGTCCACGAACGGAGGTCAACTTCAACCCCCATTTTGAGGGGGGTTAGGGGTCGAATTTCGAAAAAAATTTACCATCACAATGAGTGCCATAAGTGGGGCATGGACCATGTCCGTACACCACTTTTTTAGACCAGTTCGACATGTAAAATCGACCAAAAAAAGCTGTAACGCCATTTTTGGCCAAAAAATGAACTTTGAAACGCTTGTTGAAGGAGGTTTCCTGGGTCCTAGGAACTTTTGACCTACACCATTCTCTAGAGAATCTCGGAGTCTTTCTGACGCATTATTTCAATTTCCATTTCGGAGGACCGTGAACTCTCACGAATTTTCAGAAAGATACGTCAACTTTTTTTTCACCAAAAAACACCCCCCCCCCCCCCCTGTATCATCGGGGGGTTAACACTTTTTTAATTTTGTGATAGATTTTTGTGTTAGGAAGGCTTGTGTTAGGAAGGCTCGTACGTTTCAAGTATTATCACTAGGGCTGGGACAATATGCCCTAAAAACTATAGATCCCGAAAATATCATAGACGAAACTAAATGAAATATCGAATACTATGTACCGCTGGTTTAGAACCATTCAATACTCTTTAGTTCTCTCCGTCTATAACATTTTAGGGATCTATAGTTTTTAGAGCATATTGTCCCAGCCCTAATTATCACCTCTTACATCCGTGAGCTGCTTGTGTCCCTTTTCGTCACATTCATTGCTAAGAGACTGCATTCAAGAAGTAGGTTCTCTCTATTTTTGCCGAATAATAGTGATTGAATTCATATTTATAACCTTTAAACTCTAATATAATAATTTCGTAAAAAAACATTTAATTGAATCTGTTGAGGCTTGATTAAAATTAAATGTCCTAGTGCTGAACAAAATTACGCTACTGACAATAATAATTTCTAAACTTAACTAGGACTAGCTGTACCATATATTTTTACGACTAGTTATATAAATTTAAGATAGTTTGGTTGAATTAATTAACGATATAACTATAAGCAATTCATCAAAGTTACTATGAAATATTAAATTAAATTTGCGTGCCGCACGTTTCTATCACGCCAACACATAATCCATCCGATATCAAACTATACAATTGATATCGTCATGCTAATTTATAATTTTTGTTATCTTTTCACTAAGCTGTGTGCCGCACGTTTCTATCACGCCAACATCCCAAGCAACCATGACACATTGTGCCAACATGGGCACTAGATGGTTAGATGGGCAAGAGATGGCAGACTGAAAAGTAGCCTAGAAATTACATGGGGATAACGTGGTTTTCCATTCTCATGGGATGTTACCTTGGAAGAAGGTTGGTTCAATGTTCCAAATTCATCCCATTGAATTGTCATATTGACCCAACCTTATTACTATATAGCGTGTCAATATTATGGGTGTAGGTCATAAGCCCCCCCGGTCATAAGCCCCCCCGGTCAAGAGCCCCCCCGGTCATGAGCCCCCTAGGTCATAAGCCCCCCCGGTCAAGAGCCCCCCCGGTCATGAGCCCCCCCAGTCACGAGCCCCCCTGTTTTTAAATCCTTATTTACCTATATTATTTAATCCTTATTGACACTTTTGTAGTTCATTACTGATTAGACATAAAATATATGTATATAGGGGGGCGTGCCGCCCCCCGAACCCCCCTGCCAGGTCATTAAACAATCATGAAGTGTGCAGTACAACAATCTAGCGGATACAACAAACTACATTAGCAACTCTCAGTTATTTCTATCTAAGTAGTTCTTCATTTGTTTAACTAGGTATATAAGGATTAAAAAAACATGGAGGGGGGCTCGTGACCGGGGGGGCTCATGACATAGGGGGGCTCATGACCGGGGG
>CANNZV010002702.1:0-67557 GCA_947561585.1 Caprella mutica | reverse complement strand
AGACAAAGATGATCACAGGAACGATAAAGAATTAAAGTTTTAGTTTCAAGGTTTAAAATTTATAGTTTTTAAATAACACAATTTTAATATAAAGTATAGGTAAATAAGCTATATGATGTGTAAAATGATGACGAAGGGTGAGTGGCACTGAGTGATTTTATAGCGTGGTTGCCAGATGCTAGTTTCTATGAAGCTTGTCTATTTTTTTAATTAGCTACTGTTAACTAATTGTGACAATCTTAATACATTTTCAAAATATTTGTGTGATAAATTACGAATAGAGGATAATATGCAATCCTAAACTGAACAAGTGAACATATTTGTTTCCGGTATGAACCTGGTTTGTATTTTCGGTTATACATAGTGAAATTTTTAAAATTCAGGTAGTTTGTTAGTGCTTTTCGTTGGAGGAGGTATTAGTGTTTTAATTCCCTTAATTAATTAAGGAAATTCTTCAAAGCTGCACTCTGCGGCCTATTTAAAGTTATAAAATGGTGAGTTGAAGTTTTTTAAATATACTTTTAGTCGATATTTTAAAGTTATTTTATGTAGTGTATTCGATATAGTTATTGCCTTCTTCTATAGGCGCAGTACCTAATTAGGTACCGAGCTGAATAATATTCTCTTTGGCCTATGGCTAAATATATGTAGGTACCTAGGGTAATTTTCGAGTTATCAACTTATCTTACGGTGTCACTTTTTCTCGATCTTTATAGAAATAAAGTAATATAGCTACCTGAAAATTAAATGATAATAATTTTGATCGAAAACGTGAAAACGTCCGATAACTCGGATCTTACCATGAAATATTAATTTAAATTTTTCTTTAAATATAATAATTAAAATTTGAAATGCGATTCTATTTCTGAAAGTATATAACCACTATCTAGGTATATAGGCACCTATTCTTTAATTTAAAAATAGTTACAGAGATAACCTGTGAGTTACAACAATTTTGGATTCACGTACTTTTGTTCATTTCTGATAACTACAAAATTTGCTTGCAAATATAGTAAATATTTAAATATAGGTAATTAATGTAACTGAAATAAATACAGTTACTGAACTCTGCAAGTGATATTGAGAATTGATTAAGTAATTAATATTTTCTTTTTCAGGGTAGAGGTCATTACCATCGCCATAAGAAAAGCTTTAAATTTTGAGAGGTATAGACGAGGCAGTTACTGCAATAACGGAAGGAGAGATAGGCACAACAAAATGTGAACGAACCCATAGCCAAGGGTAAATTATTAGATCTCTCACTGAATTATTGTATGCTTGTCTTTCTTAGCTATGTAATTCGATTGAGTCGATTTCCATAGATAATAAGTTTTGTTTTGATCTCAAGAGTTATAGTCAGCTTTTTATTATAGTCATGTTAGTTGTAATATCATATCTAGCTATTCTATACTATATTATAATCACTCTTTATACTTATGATATAAAGCTAGATGTATTGTTTAATGTTACTGTTGAATCACCTTTTTAATGGATAGGTTTTTTAAGTTCGTTCTACTCTTTTGTTGTAACGATCTACGAATAAATAAATGAAAATCTAGAATATGATTTTTATTTGTCCTAATCAATATGATGTTCATTTTATTAATAACAATGCTCTATTATAAATCTATTCAAAGCTTCAAAGGTAATTTATTAAACCTTATGATTTATTTATTGTGTTCTGATGGGTCCAATGTGGTAGTGCCATATTTAGCACATGGAAACCACCTAGTACCAAAGTAATTTCAATATTGGTTGCCAGTGCTTTTTCGACCCTGGCCTCATCATCCTCGGCATCATCTTATACCAAGATGGTTTCAACATTAGCCACCCATGCTGTCACCATGTGGGCCCAGTTTGTAAATAACCACACAGTACCAATGTGGTAGTGTCATATGTCACATGGAAACCACCTAGTACCAAGTTGATTTCAATACAGCTTGCCAGTTCTTTTACGACCTTGGCCCCATCAACCTGGACAACATCTTGGGCCAAGATGGTTTCAAAATTAGTAGCCCATGCTGTCACCATGTTGGCCCATTTTGCAAATAACCACACAGTACCAATATGATTTGTCATCAGATTACGGGCTTGAATGGTACCTAGTGCCCACAATGGCCCCATTAACTGTGGTTGCTTGGGATATAGTTCCATCCGTTATCATACTATACAATTGATATCGTCATGCTAATTTATAATTTCGGTTATCTTTTCACTAAGCTGTGTGCCGCACGTTTCTATCACGCCAACACATAGTTTCATCCGTTATTATACTATACAATTGATATTGTCAGGCTAATTTATAATTTCGGTTATCTTTTCACTAAGCAGCGGGCTGCACGTTTCTATCACGCCAACACAAAATTCCATCCGATATTCTACTATACAACTGATATCGTCACGCTAATTTATAATTCCGGTTATTTTTTCACCAAGCAGCGGGCTGCACGTTTCTATCACGCCAACACATAATTCCATCCGATATTATAGGTACTATACAATTGATATCGTCATGCTAATTTATAATTTCGGTTATCTTTTCACTAAGCTGTGTGCCGCACGTTTCTATCACGCCAACACATAGTTCCATCCGTTATTATACTATACAATTGATATTGTCAGGCTAATTTATAATTTCGGTTATCTTTTCACTAAGCAGCGGGCTGCACGTTTCTATCACGCCAACACAAAATTCCATCCGATATTCTACTATACAACTGATATCGTCACGCTAATTTATAATTCCGGTTATTTTTTCACCAAGCAGCGGGCTGCACGTTTCTATCACGCCAACACATAATTTCATCCGATATTATACTATACAATTGATATCGTCACGCTAATTTATAATTTCGGTTATTTTTTCACCAAGCAGCGGGCTGCACGTTTCTATCACGCCAACACATAATTCCATCCGATATTATACTATACAATTGATATCGTCATGCTAATTTATAATTTTTGTTATCTTTTCACTAAGCTGTGTGCCGCACGTTTCTATCACGCCAACATATAGTTCCATCCGTTATCATACTATACAATTGATATCGTCATGCTAATTTATAATTTCGGTTATCTTTTCACTAAGCTGTGTGCCGCACGTTTCTATCACGCCAACACATAGTTCCATCCGTTATTATACTATACAATTGATATTGTCAGGCTAATTTATAATTTCGGTTATCTTTTCACTAAGCAGCGGGCTGCACGTTTCTATCACGCCAACACATAATTCCATCCGATATTATACTATACAATTGATATCGTCATGCTAATTTATAATTTTTGTTATCTTTTCACTAAGCAGCGGGCTGCACGTTTCTATCACGCCAACACAAAATTCCATCCGATATTCTACTATACAACTGATATCGTCACGCTAATTTATAATTCCGGTTATTTTTTCACCAAGCAGCGGGCTGCACGTTTCTATCACGCCAACACATAATTCCATCCGATATTATACTATACAATTGATATCGTCACGCTAATTTATAATTTCGGTTATTTTTTCACTAAGCTGTGTGCCGCACGTTTCTATCACGCCAACATATAGTTCCATCCGTTATCATACTATACAATTGATATCGTCATGCTAATTTATAATTTCGGTTATCTTTTCACTAAGCTGTGTGCCGCACGTTTCTATCACGCCAACACATAGTTCCATCCGTTATTATACTATACAATTGATATTGTCAGGCTAATTTATAATTTCGGTTATCTTTTCACTAAGCAGCGGGCTGCACGTTTCTATCACGCCAACACAAAATTCCATCCGATATTCTACTATACAACTGATATCGTCACGCTAATTTATAATTCCGGTTATTTTTTCACCAAGCAGCGGGCTGCACGTTTCTATCACGCCAACACATAATTTCATCCGATATTATACTATACAATTGATATCGTCACGCTAATTTATAATTTCGGTTATTTTTTCACCAAGCAGCGGGCTGCACGTTTCTATCACGCCAACACATAATTCCATCCGATATTATACTATACAATTGATATCGTCATGCTAATTTATAATTTTTGTTATCTTTTCACTAAGCTGTGTGCCGCACGTTTCTATCACGCCAACATATAGTTCCATCCGTTATCATACTATACAATTGATATCGTCATGCTAATTTATAATTTCGGTTATCTTTTCACTAAGCTGTGTGCCGCACGTTTCTATCACGCCAACACATAGTTCCATCCGTTATTATACTATACAATTGATATTGTCAGGCTAATTTATAATTTCGGTTATCTTTTCACTAAGCAGCGGGCTGCACGTTTCTATCACGCCAACACATAATTCCATCCGATATTATACTATACAATTGATATCGTCATGCTAATTTATAATTTTTGTTATCTTTTCACTAAGCTGTGTGCCGCACGTTTCTATCACGCCAACATATAGTTCCATCTGTTATCATACTATACAATTGATATCGTCATGCTAATTTATAATTTCGGTTATCTTTTCACTAAGCTGTGTGCCGCACGTTTCTATCACGCCAACACATAGTTCCATCCGTTATTATACTATACAATTGATATTGTCAGGCTAATTTATAATTTCGGTTATCTTTTCACTAAGCAGCGTGCCGCACGTTTCTATCACGCCAACACATAGTTCCATCCGATATTTTACTATACAATTGATATCGTCACGCTAATTTATAATTTCGGTTATCTTATCACTAAGCAGCGTGCCGCACGTTTCTATCACGCCAACACATAGTTCCATCCGATATTATACTATACAATTGATATCGTCAGGCTAATTTAAAATTTCTGTTATCTTTTCACTAAGCAGCGTGCCGCACGTTTCTATCACGCCAACACATAGTTCCATCCGATATTTTACTATACAATTGATATCGTCAGGCTAATTTAAAATTTCTGTTATCTTTTCACTAAGCAGCGTGCCGCACGTTTCTATCACGCCAACACATAGTTCCATCCGATATTATACTATACAATTGATATCGTCACGCTAATTTATAATTTCTGTTATCTTTTCACTAAGCAGCGTGCCGCATGTTTCTATCGCGCCAACACATAATTCCATACAATAGTAAATTATACAATTGATATCGTCACGCCAATTTATATTTTCTGTCATCATTGTGCTAATTAAGTTGCGTGACGCACGTTCCTTTCATGCATCACGAAATTCCGTTCAAAATTATATTATAAAATTAATATATCGTCACGCTAATTTATATTTATATTTCAATTTCACTAACTATAGTGTACTTCCCATAAAAACAATGGATTATCAATAGTAAAAGAAAAAAATAATATTAATTAAAAATATATATCTTTAAAGAATATATTTGATTCAAAATATTTGAGTTAAAAATATTTGAGTCAAAAATATTTGAGCCAAAAATATTTGAGACAAAAATATTTGAGTCAAAAATATTTGAGTCAAAAATATTTGAGTCAAAAATATTTGAGTCAAAAATATTTGAGTCAAAAATATTTGAGTCAAAAATATTTGAGTCAAAAATATTTGAGTCAAAAATATTTGAGTCAAAAATATTTGAGTCAAAAATATTTGAGTCAAAAATATTTGAGTCAAAAATATTTGAGTCAAAAATATTTGAGTCAAAAATATTTGAGTCAAAAATATTTGAGTCAAAAATATTTGAGTCAAAAATATTTGAGTCAAAAATATTTGAGTCAAAAATATGCGAGTCAAACATATATGAGTCAAAAATATTTGAGTCAAAAATATTTGAGTCAAAAATATTTGAGTCAAAAATATTTGAGTCAAAAATATTTGAGTCAAAAATATTTGAGTCAAAAATATTTGAGCCAAAAATATTTGAGTCAAAAATATTTTTGACCGTTGCGTGATCGTGCACGCCAATTCTTTTTTTCCGCATTTTAGACAGTTGCGTGAGCGTGCACGCCAACAATTTCATTTTTTCCGCGTTTTAGACAGTTGCGTGAGCGTGCACGCCAAGAAATTCCATGAAATTCCACTTTTCCATGTTTTAGTCAACTTAGTTGCGTGGGCGTGCACGCAAATTCCATTTTCCGTGTTTTAGTCAATACTAAGTGACGTGAGCGTGCACGCTCACGTCACGCTCACGTTTTTTTTTCCGCATTTTAGTTAGTGCCACAAATTCTCTCCAAAATGATCAAATTATCATTAATTCTCTCCAAAATAACATTGTAGCATAGGAGAAAAATAGAAAAAACTCGCCATTTGCAATTGAAGGGCTCAAAATAACTGTCACAAACTCGCCATTAAAATGGCGAGTTTGGACATGCTTTATTACTTGGTCAGTAACCAGTCTGCATTTGGTGCACAAAATCCCACTGACTTTTTCAAAAAGCTGAAAAAATCCACCATAAATTTCCAGTAATTTGACTGATCCACCAACATTTTAGCAATTTATCCACCGAATATTAATGGTAACATAGGAATTATCAGCTAAAAATCCACCGACATTGCCAGAATATAAATTACAAAGGGGGAAAAATTCCACCGACAAGTCGGTGGAATTTACCGCGAAATACAGCCAGTCTGCAGAATATGTGACAATTTTAACATTTTCTGTGAACAGTGAGAACAATCCTTAATTTCCTCCTATATTTACATGTATTTTACTGAGAACAGAAGCCAAAATAGAGGATTTCTTGGAGAACAGTTTACCAGTTCCTGCAGTCTGCCGTCTGGAAATACAGATTGGGTCAGTAACATATATGTAGAATTGTAAATAACTAATCACATTTATTTTAAAAAATACAAAAATTTATTCAAATTTATTTACAAAAATCTCAATCAAATAATATAAATAGACTACTAAATAATGAATTCAATCTTTCATATCTAAAATGAGAGTAATTATCAAATTTACTCCATTTATCACAAATATTCATCCAAATAACAGTCGCGAGCACTTGTTCGGGGACAAATTTGTCCAACATGTTGAAAGTCACTGACAGTTTCGATTCTTGTGATCGGGGACAAATTTGCCTGCCATATCGCGGACAAATTTGATCGCGAACACCAGATTTAAGAGAAATCTGGGCATTTGTCGGAGCGTCTGGACGGGGCTTTACAGAATACCGGCATGACCGTGGACCGTTGTTATTTCACTAATTCACGGAATATTGGGAATAACATCAAAATTATGGAAGCAATTGGAGGGAGGCACTGCAACAAATGGAAATTATGAGACACACAGTATCTGATTAGGCTGGGGAAATAATAACTTTTATTACAGATAATCATTTGTGATGCTCGCATTACAAGGGCTCGGCTGAAGGCTGAAAATGTCTCTCCACGAGTCTAAGACGGCTTGTTCACATGATCAGGATTTACTGACTGTATCCTGCAAGGAGGCCGGAAGTTTCGGTCTTGGAATATTCGGTCTTAAAATTACGCTCTCAGAAATTTCGGTCACAGAATTATAAATGACCTCTCAACATAAATGATCGTTGTATCCGCTAGTTTGCTATACTGCCCACTTCATGACGTTTTAATGACCTGGAAGGAGTTTTTTTTTAATTTTGTACGGATCCACGATTTTTCAAAATTCATAAGTTTAATTTATACCTGAGACCGAATATTCCGAAAACGAATTTTCCTCTAAAATTTCATGTTAAATATGTCCGTCAAAACATGTCAAAATTACTAATGTAATGTTACGTATCATTTTACAACGGTCAATGATACTATTATCCGCTTTTAACAGATACAGTATACATTTTAGTATTCATAATTTCAACTTTTTCTATTATTGTTCTTTAATAAAATCAATATAAAATGAGATCGAGTTTTCTGAGACCGAATCTCCCAAGACCAAAAATTTCTAGAACCAGATCCTGCAAATGATGGGCAGAATCATATAGTTAATGGTGACCGGAAAGATGCCCACAGGAAAAAAGCCCAGATGAAAAATGCCCACAAGAAAAAAAGCCCACAGGAAAAATGCCCACAAGTATAAAAGCCCACAGGAAAAAAGCCCACAACTACATAATTAAGAAAAAAAAACAGAAAAACATAGTGGTGTATTAAATAAGAACATAAGTTTACAAAGGCATATTCAATTTGTTTTCTAAGTCATGCACCTTTAGTCTCATTTTGAAAGCCTTCATCGCTAAGAATAATTGTAATCTTGTTGAAATTAAATTTTATATAGTATATAAAATTGAAAATCATCCGTGAATTTCAATTTACCATTTCAATTATATTTTGCCCCCAGAGGCTCTATCCTGAAGCTTTTGAAGTGAATGGAAGAGAAGGGGGGTAGCGTCCCTTGGGTTTCGAACTGTTGAAATTTGGATTATGTATATCTTTTATCATATTCTTTCTCTATAATTATAACTTTTTAACGCTATATCCAGTTTTAGAGGATATATAGCGCTAGGTTTATGCTCTTCATTTTCCTATTCCATCCGTGAGTGCAGCCTCTGGTGCTTGTGTCTCTTTTCGTCACATTCCTTGTTAAATGACTGCATTCACGGTGTAGTTCATTTTGTAGCTTTGCCACCGACGGTGGTAAGTGACTTTGTTCATGGAGCTACTTTTCTTTCTGACTGCTTCTTCCAGTACTTTTTTTAAATTTATTTTTGACGTCGGCGATAAAGTCGAAATGGCTGAAAGCTGACGTTAAACCCTATACTAAAATAAATCAAAAACAGTACTGTATTTTAGAATATTTGCGTTAACTTATGCCCTTATTAAAAACACCTTTATGTTTTTCTGTATTTTAAAAATTAGGAAGTTGTGGGCTTTTTTCCTGTGAGCTTTTATACCTGCGGGCTTTTATACATGTTGGCTTTTTTCATTGTAGGCATTTTTCCCTGTTGGCATTTTTCATGTGGGCATTTTTCCTGTGAGCTTCTTTCCTGTGGGCTTCTTTCCGGGAACCATAGTTAATAAATGGTGACCACCTATCAATTTACTATGGTCAGGATGATTTTGATGTCATTTAAAGATTTGTATACTATGTAATACTAATAACTAATACCAAAGAATAAAGATACTATACTATAAATAAACGTGATTTACATATAAATATAAGTAACTAACTTTGAAACTCGCCCCTCTGATACACCCCAGCTAACCAAAAGCTGTTTGTCCCACGTCTTAAGACGTCTGATACCCCTCGCTATAGAGGGATTTAAGACGTGGAGCGGGGGAAATCAGACGTCTTGCAGATGTCTAACCCTCTTCGTTTGCACAGGGGTCCCCCTCTGCAAGACGTCTGATCCCACGTCTTGTCCCTCTCTGACAGAGGGGGACATCCACATGTCCCACGTCTTATCCCACTCCGTTTTCAAGACGTGGGACCCACGTGGGACAGATTGTTGATGTCCTTCGCTATAGAGGGATTCAAGACGTGGGACCCACGTGGGACAGAGTGCAGATGTCCCTCGCTATAGAGGGATTCAAGACGTGGGACAGAGTGTAGATGTCCCCCTCTGCAAGACGTGGGACAGAGTGCGGAGGTCCTCCTCTGCAAGACGTGGGACAAAGTGCAGATGTCCCCCTCTGCACGACGTGGATGTCCCCTCTGCAAGGGGGACATATCTCCCTTCTGCTCAAACTACTTCGGTTAATTGGGGTATATAAATATGTATAAGAAATATAAGTGTGGATGTCCCCCTCTGCAAGGGGGACAAATCTCCCTTCTGGTCAAACTACTTCGGTTAATTGGGGTATATAAATATGTATAAGAAATAAAAAAGATCATACTAATCATTATTGCAATTTCTTACTTTTTTGCATATAGTGTACATGTACATTTGGCTGTATATCAATTATTTTAATATTACATATTGTTATACAAATGAAATGGGAAGAAATGGAGAAAGAATGTAGTGGTGTTCTCGGGACTCGATTACAGGACTGTAGTGTGATGTACTATTGAAGTCGGCGACGCTACCACTGAGCCAACCTGGACATGGTAGAAGTAGTATTGGAATGATATTGTAAAACGTTGGGAGTGTTACCGTCGCCGTAATTAGTCCGTTAAGGGTAACCTTGTGAGCCAAACTTGAACGCCGTCGTTAGTCCGTTAAGGCAAGGTGCATTCCCAGACTGTGGTAACAGTCTTACAAATATCTCTTATAGTTGGTGGGTTAAGTGACTTTTGACTTCAAGTCATGATGCAAAGGTCCCCTTTGGCATGGATGTTCTTTAGGGTCATAGAAAATATTTTATCCAAAGACACAAGTGAGATCACCCTTTGTATTCGAAATATACGCGTTTTTCAAAATGGTCGCCGGCCATAAACTAGAACCCATATTTTTGCTTCTAGGAAAGCTGTTTAATGACAAAATTATTATCAAATGATACATTTTTGGGGTCAAGGAACCCATTAAAAGGGTTTTCAAAGCTTAAAACTCAAAACTTTTCTCCTTACCATGACCAATTGTCCATTGGTGATCAAATATGCCAAATTAATACAAAAGTTAAGGGGACCGTACCTGTTTTTTGAAAATATTTTTATTAATGAAGCTACGGTTCTGAAACTTAGTACCCTATTATAAAATTGAATTCTTCATCGTTTTAGTTCGTGGCATTTTTTCGATTAGAACCATAGAAAACGAGTTATTCAAATTTCAAACTAATTTCGAATCGTTTCCAAGAAAGCCTAAGGTTTATACAATTTGGAAGCTACGGCATTGTGGATTTTTGCATTCGATTCTCCACGGAATTTTCTACATCTGTGGGACTTATTTAATTTATTTTCGAATTGGTTTTCGAAATATTAATTTTTTCGTGAAAAAAAAATCTTTTTTTTTCAAAATTTAATATTTCGAAAAATAATTCGAAAAAAAAGGTTATGTTGTTTATGAGATGCTTAAGTCTAATGGAAATTACCGTGGCTTAATAGAATCACTGGCAATGACTGAATCGAAAGCACTATATGAAAAGTGCATTGCTGGTTTGGGCTTTAATTAAAGATAATGCAACAACACACGCCTTAGTGCTGAGGATATTGAACGCCTGATTTTGGACATCAAGTCTGAACGTATTATTCTTCGATGGTGCCTGGTTTTGATGACGATTTAAGCAAAGCTGTTGATTGCATGACAGACAACACCTCCACTGATTTTTCTATCATCCCCAAAGCAGCCAAAATTCTCAAGTGAGAGTATCTACCCATGAAGCAAGCTTTTACGGGTAAATTCTCAACATTTTCTGAAGCTGATTCAATCCCTCCCATGCAGAAATCATTCCAACACACGATTCTTGATGGATCAGATATTGATCAGCCATCGCCTGGACCTGATAAAACACAGTTTGCAACATCTATTGGGCTGCAAATAATATTCAACACTGTAAAAAGCAGATCCAAGAAACGTGAAAGTGTCCCACGTGATATCCGAGATAGGAAACTCCATCTTCGCTATATCTAGCAATGAAATTCCACCTCCAAGCTGGTAGAGCATCTCTGGTGCAAGCAATGCATCAACGAGGACTATGTGTTTCATATAACCGTCTGAAAATATTGAAAGGTGTTTTCGCCACTGTTTGATTTGATAACATTGATCAACAACTGCAACATCAGCGCTCCACGGAAAATTCATCAACACTTCATTCAAGATTGTCCACAAACTTATAATCTCATAGTCATCTTAGATCCAGCTGAGATAGAAAAAAAGCATTTGAAATTCCTGCCAGCCTGCTATAAAACAATTTATCTGGATGTTTCACTCCCAACGGATGATGTCTTGTACCAACCAGTCAGCCTTATCCAGCTTCCCATCCTATCATAAACGAGTGGTTGGAGAGAGAGTTAAAAACCTTCTAGTGGAAGAGGATTTTGAAGCAGAAGATTGGATATCATGGGATGTATATCATGCAAGTAGAATATATCCTGTATCATGTGACCCAGCCAAATCTGTTGTCATTGTTCACAGAGTCCCCTACAAGCCCCAGAATGGCTTGGGATGCAACGAAGGTCCTCCGCCAAGCAATGAACTACCTAATTTCAAGTCAGACACTACTTATGGTTGCTGACCGTCTTCTCGCCAAGAAAATTCTTCCTTAAAGGGGCAGTACAGTCATATTTTGTTTTAACAATTTTAATGTCAAACGATTGCTTAGTAAGAATAAAGTATATCGTGTAAAATTGCAATGTTCAATAAAATCTAATAGTGGAAATATATCACTTTATATATAAATAATTTCTTACCAAATGCTAACGGTAAATGGCGCCACAATCAGTGGCGCCATCTTGTAATCAAACCAACTGAGATACGTTTCTATCTAGATTCTAGCTTAAGTGGAGAGATGGCTTTATTTTTAAAACTATGCCTTCTTGTCTTATTATATTTTCATCATTTTGAGGCAAACAAAGTTTGATAACTGAATACACAAATAAATATGAAAACAACAAACATACTCACGTACATACAAATGTGTAAAATGCTTCCTCGGATCGTGCAAATGCTTCCGCTAGGTGTCGCTAATTTTATTATATACTTTTTATATGAACATTTTAAAAATAAACGAGCATTCAAATATTACATAATTAAATATTCTGAATCGATTTAAAACAAATTCGGCGATTGTTTGATTTTGACTCTACTATCCCTTTAATACCGGACTTGGATAAGAGTATTTTTTGGTAACACTGGGCCCAATGCACATAGATAAGAAACTTCATCACATATGTATCTGTATAATCAGATATACATGCATCATGTGTCTGCATCTTCTCTCTATGTGCTCATGAACAAGGCTTATGACCAGAAAGAGAAGGCAACCAACGATGGCAGACTTGAGTTACCTCATATCTCTGCCCTACAACTGTTTGTCAATATTTACCTAGTTATCTACTAGTGTTTATCAATGCTTACCTAGTTACCTATAACTGTCTGTCAATACCTACCTAGATACCTACCAGTGTTTATCAATACCTACCTAGTTACCTACTAGGTAGTGTTCATCAATCCCTACCTACTTACCTACTGTATTATTCATCAATGCCTACCTAGATACCTAGCTAAATCTGTTTATCAAAAGCTACCTAGTTATATCTACTAGTGTTTATCAATACCTACCTTGTTATGATACGTAAATAAAGCTTGAGAATGAACTCGCTGCAATATGTATCGATATTTTTACCATTAAGATTCGCACCACAACTCAATATATAACATTTTCCCGCGTACTTTCTCCCGCGTAAAACAGACGAGGGACATCTGACGTGGGACAGAGAGGGACATCCGACGTGGGACAGAGAGGGACATCCCACGTGGGACGGAGAGGGACATCCCGCGTGGGACAGACGTGGGACAGAGTGGGACATCCCGCGTACTTTTTCCCGCGTAAAACAGACGAGGGACAGAGAGGGACATCCCGCGTGGGACAGAGAGGGACATCCCGTGTGGGACAGAGAGGGACATCCCGTGTGGGACTGAGAGGAACATCCCACGTGGGATAGAGAGGGACATCCCGTGTGGGACAGAGAGGGACATCCCACGTGGGACAGACGTGGGATAGAGAGGGACATCCCACGTGGGACAGACGTGGGATAGAGAGGGACATCCCGTGTGGGACAGAGAGGGACATCCCACGTGGGAGAGACGTGGGATGTGAGTGAGATTTAAGACGTGGGACAGACGAGGAACATCCCGCGTGGGACAGACATGGGATATCCCCCGTGGGACATCCCGCTTGTGCAAAACGTGGGATTTCAGACGTTGGAAAGACGTGGGATTTCAGACGTCTTGAGACATCTGAAATCTCCCGTCCGTCTCTGTCCCTCGCTAGCGAGGGATGTCCCCTCTGTCTTACGCGGGACAGAGAGGATATGCTTAGCTGGGAAACAGTCATACATTTTAGTATTCGATTTCATAATAAATAAACTGAAAGTATTAATCCACACTCGGAAGTATGGGGTTAAAAAGGCGCAGCTATTTCTCGAGATTGTGCAAATCGGCAAATGGCGCGGAACAAATACACATGGATACTACATGTAACATGCAATATGGTTTAATGGTTAAAATGTGGCGATACAGTATAAATTCTGTGCAATCGACATCGAATCAATTGAACCATCATAAGAACCCTATACTAACAAGAGGTTATACCTTATACCATATTTGATATTATAAAACATATGGTACTAACATATGGTTGGTTCCCTTGATCATTCGTCGTAGTTCCCAATTCTTCGTGGTCCCTATGTGTATTACTCGGGAACCCAAAGTGGACTCTTCGTGAACTTCTAGAAGATTCTTCGGGCTCCCCGAGTAAACTTTTCGTGGTCTCTAAAATGTTTTGATTTACTTAATAAAACAAGAAGCGAACAATAATTGTTATGGAGAATAATTTCTGAATAAACAAAATCTTGACGAATATAGTCAATGGTGGTATCCAATTTATATGCATTGAATACTGACATACTTTATACAAATTATATATATCTTACATAATAGTACAAATCTTTTGCTTCCTTTCATCCCTTCAATAGGACGTAAGTGTATCCTATTTCTCTAATAAGAAGATCTCCTGGCAACTCATAAATGGTCTTCTCCACTTTGAATTAAAAAAAATCTAGAATTGATTTAAATTTGTAGAGCTAAGGTTATATAACATATAACAGTTAGCAGAAAAGAAACCGATCACGTATTCTGTTCACAATTAATTATATAAGAAATATTCACATTCAACTTTCACTCTTTCTAAGATTCATCAGAAGAAAAAGTACGAATACTTAGTAAGTATCTCTTGTATAGACATATTCAAATACAAAAAGTTTTAAAAGGAAAGATGCTTTCACAAAGTGAAAAATTATCAATCTGCCTACTTAACGAAGATAAAAGTACGGTATAAAATAACAAAATCATCAAACGTTATCACTGTACGGGCAAGAAACTTGCCGTTGAAGATAAATTGGACAGGAGGAAGCATGAAGGCGGACGACCTATGGTGAATACAAGCAAAAATTAAAGAAAAATTAGGAAATCTTCATCAAACAATCCTCCCGGATCCTACAAGGTAATTTTTGATCAAGCTGGAGTTACTCCCGTATCTAAAAAAGCCAGAAATCGAATCCTGAAAAAATATGCAAATCAAAGTGCACCGACAGTATGACTCTTCTGAGCCAACTCAATGGTAAGAAAAGGCTCCTATGGGCAAAAAAAAATACTTGAAAACTGATTTCTGAACTGTAATTTGGACCCACGAGACCAGAGTCACCCTCGACGACCATAAAGGCCTTCTTACACGGTGCGAGTTACTGTCGTGACAGTGGACAGCAGCTGTCCCACTGTACTCGCATGTCAGTAGCTCAATGTTAATAACATTGAATTTCCATGACAGTTACTCGACTGACGCGGTCACACTGTGCGAATAGCTTCACTACAGTAACTGACTAGGCCAACCCGTACGTTTACTCGCACCGTGTAACAAGGCCTTAACGGCTGGATCCGAAAGTGGCTCCTGAAGGAGACAAGTCCACGTCTGCATTTGAATCAGCACCAGAAGGTGGCAGCTTTATGTTGTGGTCAGGAGTTCTTTGTAACAAATTGGTTGGACCTCTTCTTGTGCTTGACAATCTCAAAATGAACTTTAAGAACTATTGTGCATTACTGAGAGACAATTTTCCTCTCCTGGTTAAATTCTTTATCCGATGACGTCAAAAAGACTATCATTTTTCAGCAGGATAATGCTTCAAGTCATGCTTCTCATTACACTATGAAGGTTGGCTTGCACAACAAGGCATCACTGGCAAGAAACTCAAGGATTTGCTCCCACAGAATCCTGACATTAACCCCAACCAGAATCTGTGGTCCACCACCAAGAGAAAGGTGTGAATGGAGACCAATTTACGAACAAACAAGAGCTCTGGCAAAGATTTTTGAAATTTATTTTTAAATAACGCCTTTAGAAATTGAAATCTTTTGTTGATGAATTATTGGCTGAGGTGACAAAATGATGTGTATAATTCATTTAATATTAATACTCTAATAAAATGATGCAATCTAAATTTTTGATGCATTTACGTTCATATAACTACTATAAAATATAACATAGACTACATAGTACATAGCCCTGTACAATGTTTCAAACGCCATTTGTGTGTAATATTAAACACTTTTTATTCGTAATAAGACGTTTTGCAAACACTTTTTGGCCGTTTTATTGAGTCAATTTCATTAATTATGTTATTTTTGTTATTTGGGAAAATTATTTATTCGAGTTTTTCACAGAGTAATAATGATTTACTCTAAAGATCACGATTCCATAAGAAAATCAGAATGAAATTAATATTTTTGGCAAAAAATACCGATTTTAGTAAATTTCAACACTTTTGACCCGCACTGTAGAACCAAATTTGAATTGGTTTGCAATTTTATATCCATAGCTCTGATAAGTCTAATAAAATGAATAGAGAAATTACAGTAAAGGGGAAATTTAAATACAGGCAATCTCGTTCGTTTACGTGTCTCCAGCATTACGAACCTCCACTTTTACAGAAATATTTTTTTCGGCTCTTTCTCGATATTTGCGAAACTGTCTCAGCATTTTCGACAATACACTTACATTATTTGTTTATGCCATTTCAGACTATGCTAATCGTCTTCAATCTTAAATTTTAGTAAAAGAATTTAGTAGTATGAAGATATAGCACCAGTAATTGTTGTGAAGCCACTTATTATTAATCAAGAAATTAGTATGTTTTCAATATCAATTATCTTAAAGATTTCTCAAATATTCGACTTCTGGTCTTTAGATTAACAAGTTACATAGGATTTATTATGTTTGAGTCATAGAGAAGGTCCTCTCTAGGCTCCGGAAAAAAAAGTTTATTTTTAATATCGTAGAACTATAAAGGTCTGAAATCATTATTCTGCGAACCGCATAAAATTCCGTTCAGTGTATATATTTTTCAATGCTTTTAACGTTTTTGATGCTTCGTGTACAACTATTGTCCGAAACACTAAATGATGCCGAATAAAAAGATTGTACACTCTTTGTTCTGATTTTCAATTTGAATTTTATAAACAAGAATTATGTGTATTCGGGTTCTAGAAAAATTCGGTCTCAGAACTTTCGGTCTCATTTTATAATGATTTTTCATCAAAGGAGAATAATAGAAAAAGTTGAAATTATGAGTAATGAAATATGTAGTGTATTTATTAAAAGCGGATAATAGCATCAATAATTGTAAAATAATACGTAACATTAGTAATTTAGATATCTTTGAACATTTATTTAACACAAGATAATTGAGCGGGAAATTAGGTCTCGGAAATTTCTGTCCGAGGTATGAAAAAACTTATCAGTTAGATGTATCGGGGGCGTGCAGCCCACCGAATCCCCATGCAATGGGGGTTCGGTCATATAGTGGCCAATACAACAACCTAGCGGATAAAACAAACTAAGTAACAGTCATTCTTGTTGAGGGTTTTAGAGTAACCTTCATTCATTCCCAGATCGAATTATCCGAGAAGTAATTTTCCAGACCGAGATTTCCGGCCACCGTATGTTCAGCCTTCGTTTAAGCTGTGAATTATTTCTTTATATAAACGTTTTTATAACAAAATGTACGACGGTGTACATTCGTTTTCTATGGACCGAAAAATAGCAAGTAGGAAGTAAAGTGGCTACTATAGAGTTTTGATTATAAAATATTTAAAAACATATAAAAATAAATATATGATATCAAATTTTATGATATTTGCTGTAATATGATAAGAAACATTAGCGCCATTGAACAGACTCTTTGATTAAAAAAATTGGCTCATAGAAGGGACCTGTAAAGATCTTATTTTCTGAGATGTGTGATACATATATAGATATTGGTTATTCCACTATGCGATTTGGATAGTAACGACCGGGTACGACCCTTTCGGTAAAGAGCACTTGAAAGAATTTAATCAATTTCTGATCATTTTTCCATATCATTTATTTCTTTCTTGTTCATCTAAATGTGATTCTAAGACGGTATCTCAAGATGGAAAGACTCATCATCTTCATTTTCATTCGACTTCTACAATAAGATTTCGAGACAGAGCCAGAACAACCCGTATTTTTTAAAGCTTCTTTTATCCATTGTGGGTAGCGAAGTGGTAATTGATGAGATTCTCTTTAATCTCTGAAGTCTTTCGTTTTCCATCTTATGCAGTGTAATCAAGTTAAGGATTGATAGCAAAGGTTTGTGATCAACTAACAGTTTAAAATATTCAATTCCTAACAGGTATATCCTACATTTGTTCACAGCCTATGTTGCGGCTTCAGCTCCAATTTAATCATCGAATATCTTGTCCCTGTATCCATTAGAAATTTTGAGCCACAACGTATCATCTTCCATTGTTTAAATTTGATTTCCATATTTCTGAAATAAGACTTATTCAAATTCATGAAGCTTCGAAATAACTGTTTGGTTGAAATTGAGCTAGTACATGGATGGAATACATATAATGCTACCTTAGTCTTCTGGAATGCTTCATTATGTACTAGTAGCCATAAAAATGTTGTATTCTTCTTCAACAACTCTCTGAGATGTCTTGCACCTGAGCTCACATCTATGCTGCCCTCTCTCCCCTTTAACTGACTAACCAACCCATGAAATGACTCCAAGTTGATGATTGATTTTGGTTGAGAGGAAACTTCATGATAGCTTCAAATTTTTCAGGATCGTTTGCGATTAGATGCGAAGACGTTCAGCCAGGGATTTACAATTTTGCGTACCTTATTTTTATAGGCAAGAGGAAAAAACAGACTATTAGAAATTCCAATTCAAAAAGTTGATAAACGATCCACCCTAATCAATATGCTCCAAGAATGTTGAAGTGAATATGATTGAATCATCAATAACTTTTTCAACATCTTTCAAATTTACAATAGCAGCGTCTCCTTGCCTGCTAGCTGTATTCGTCAATTGTTCAGCTCAGTCACATCGGGGTTTGTAAGAATTTGAATTGTCTTCAAGGAGGTAAAAATGTTGTCAATTTTTGAGCTTCTTCCTCAAGTTCGATTTGCCAGTATCCACTTTCAGCGTCCAGTGTGGTCGAATATTTCACATTACTGTCGATTTTAGTAAGAGCTTTATTAGACGTCTTCTCTTCGTTGGGTAAATAAGTCTCTTGATATGTTTGTTCAGTTGAATATATGTACCTCACTCTTTTGCTTATTTTCCGCTACCATGGGATGATACAATTCGAAGTCTTCGTTTTACGTTCTGATTTAACATTTCGTATTTTTTTCATTTATTTCTTGTCGTTGTGAGAATGATATTGGACGAGTGGTACTAATCGATTCCGGTATATAGTTCTTCACCTATTGAAACATGTCTGAGTATTCTCCCAACAATTAATCTTTTATGAAGTTTTATCTTGCTCAGTTCCAATATACTTAACAAGGAAAATCTGCTTGCACTTTTTTTAGTCTCTTGCAAGCATCATAAGAAAGCAGCAAATTGTGCTGAGTGTCGTATATGATTGTTTCCTCTTCTAATGCTGTGTTTTTCAACTACTAACTTCTGATAAACATGCATATGTGTGAATATTTCTTCCTTTTGCTGCAGTGAGTTTCACGTTAGGATTTTTCAGATGTCCCGTGATTGCCACTAAGTTGATCTTCAGGAGACTCCTTCCTGCATCAGTATAATTTCTTGCTCCTGTATGTGGTATAGAAGAAAAATTTCAATTAGTTGTTTTGAGCTGCAATTTCTATTTGCTCAAATGGTAAATATTTCTTTTCTTCTCACGGCGGTGGTGAGCAAGTTAGCAGTTCTGAGTGAATTGGTCTTTCTCGTCTAACTCTTTCTCGCTTTTTCTTTCTTCGGTGCTTTGCAGTCCTTAATCCAATGTTCACATCTCTTGCAATTTTTGCATGGGAATTTTATGCTTGTACATTTTACAAGCTGATTCTGCTTCTTGCAACGGTCTTTATTTTCTTTCAGTGAATCTCTTCCCAAAATTTCGTTTCTTATCTTTAGTGATTTTGGAGACTTCCTTACTTCCTTATAGTTCTCTGAATCTGTTATTGAAGATTCATGCGCTATATGACTACTGAAATAATCGATAACAGTTTGCAAGGTTTGGAATAAGACTATACTCAGATGTTTTTGGCGTAGTTCCCTGTTCATTTTACCAGACATCACTTTTGTAACCAAGCGTTGCTCCTCGCAAATATCACATGTCTGCCCCTGCTGACAGCTTTTTTCTACCAAAACAAAGAATTGCTCGAAAAAATTCCCTTTTTTCTTGATTTCGTTCGCTGGATATCACATTGCGCTTTGACCTCAGGTGTTGTTGTAATCTTCCCAGTGTTTCTGTCACTGATATTTCATTTTCGTTACTGATCCTGGTCGCAAATTTGAAATTTTCACCAGTGCTTTTGTTTCAACGGACATGCAACTCCTCAAGTATGCCAGTTTAATTCCAATTGACATTTTCTTCTATTTTCAACACCATAGGTTTTTATTATTCTCATCAACTATTAAATTGACTCAATTGACTCAAGCCTCCAGTTGAGACGGCTTAGTAGCTGCTGGGTAGAGGTCAGTTAGATACTCTTGCAGTACATGTAAAGATCGTACAACGGACAGAATATGTACCTTAAATAGAGGTCGCTATACTGATCTCGAGGGCACTATAAGAGCTGATATTTAGTTCAGTTGGGGATTTAAACCTTGTACGTTTTCTTTAACAGCATTTCAAAGAAATGCTAATGAAAGTAAACAATCTCAGATTATTATGGAATGAAAATTTTAATGAAAATCTTATAATATTTATGAAAATCTTATAATATTTATGAAAATCTTATAATATTTATGAAAATCTTATAATATTTTCTAACTTCACTTAAATAGATATCTATGTACGTACATGCAAACTAATATACATAGCACAATTAATAATCGTTAATTAACCTGAACACAATATAAAGATAAATTATTTTATTCCTACTTTCTTCTTGTTTAGAATACATATATTTAAATAAACTATACATTACTATATAATCTAGGATAGTTACACCCCTTTTTAATTTTTATAGAACTTTTCTAATTCAAGAAAATATGGCAGAAAAGGGTAACAAAATCAAATTATTGTAAATCTGAAAAAAAAATATTAAGTGTTGATTGTAAATTGTAATACCTCTGAATATAATCAATGTAAGACAAGATAAACTTGGTACACGAATAAAATATTTATTAAACTATATTTAAAGAGGTCGTTGTAGTAGTTGCATATCCAGTAGAACGAATAATTTTTACCTTTGTAGAGGTATCCGTTTAAAGATCGTCCGCTGTACGAGCTTTACCTGTAGTTTTAGTTATATCTGCTATTCTTGAACCCCTAAACATCTGTGTTTTAGAGCTCTTCTTCTCCCTTTGGCGGGTTCTTGCCTTTCTAAGTACTGCTGAAACCAACTTGGAGGTACTGCTGATTCCTTCATTATCTTCTTCTGTTGGCTTGTACCTCCCATACTGTGCTTTTTTGTTACATTCATTCGAAGTATATAGTTGCAGATCAAATTTCTACAGCGCCATGTGATGTTTTCATTTGCTTAATAAAATAAGCGAACATTTCTGAAAAATAATTTATAAATAAACTAAATCTTGAAAATTCTTATACATTATGGTGGTATCAAATTTACGGTAACCGGATAAGTCGCCACATGACAATTCGTCAAGCCAAACGGACAATACGCCAAGCGGACAACTCGCCGCTATGACATGTCGCCGCTAAGACAACTGGCGGCTAGTTGTCTATTTACACTTTTTCAGATTTAGTGTTGGTATATGATGGTAATAAATTGAATTATGTTTAAATAAATATACCAATATGCCTATAGAATGCCTAAATAGATAGCATTATGTATGTTCAGTCTGTAATTGCACACAATTGTAAATTTATATATCTTTGTCCAATTTTTGATAAAGGCTTAATTATCTGACTCAGTGAAGTAATTTCTTTACAATTAATTATTTTACAGTTGAAGAAGCCTGATAATAATCATTGGGGACTAAGTTATTTTTATATATAAAAGGTGAATATACAGGTATAATAAAAATCACGCGGCGAGTTGTTCTGACAAATAATTATCCTGGCGGCGAATTGTCATGGCGGCGAGTTAGTTGACTGCTCGGCGAATTGTCCGCGGCGAACTATCCTAGAACCTCAATTTACATGCATTGCATGAATACCGACATTTTCTATACAAATTTTACA
Source organism: Caprella mutica (assembly GCA_947561585.1). Classification (NCBI taxonomy): domain Eukaryota; kingdom Metazoa; phylum Arthropoda; class Malacostraca; order Amphipoda; family Caprellidae; genus Caprella; species Caprella mutica. The sequence continues at coordinate 45,384 of CANNZV010002702.1, read as the reverse complement.
TAATATTACAGTCCCTAATTGGGAGGATTCTTCGTGGTCCTCAAGAGGATTCTTCGTCGTGGTCCATAAGTGGATTCTTAATGGTCCCCAAGAGGATTCCTCGTGGACCCTTAGAAGATTCTTAATAGTCCTCAATAGGATTCTTCGTGATCCCCAAGAGGACTCTCCGTGGTCCCCAAGAGGATTCTTCGTGGTCGCCAAGGGCAAGAGGAGAGGATTCTTCGTGTTCCTCAAGAGAAATCTTCTTGGTCCCCATGAGGATTCTTCGTGTTCCTCAAGAGGATTCATCGTGGTCCCCAAGAAGATTCTTCGTGGTCCCCAAGAGGATTGTTTGTGGTCCTCAAGAGGATATTCTACTATTTTATTACCTAATTAATATTACCTTAATTTACCTACACTAACATAGACATATTTTTTCCGCTACTTTTATTATAAAGATGAGACGACGCCTAATTCGTTCCATACGTCTAAATTTATAGTTTTTCTTATACCTATAAGTATTTTACTTTATTTTTTTAAAATTGATTAATATAAATAAAACATTAACAGGGAAAGTATTAAAATATACAAGGTGGGTACGTAGGCCACGTAGCCCACTGTCAGAGAAATTTGAAAAAATAAGTGTATGTTGTACCTATGTTTAATTATCTATATCTGGCTAGTTACAATATTTTTCTTTAGCTATAATGTTGGTGAGGTACAACTTACATACATTATGTTTCTAAATCATGTGGGCAATCATTTGATTACATAAGCATGAAACTTGAGTAAATAGGGCAGCAGAGTAAAGAATATTGTGTAACGTGCTGTTGTAAACCTAGACTTTAGAAATTGACTACCTATTTCACTTACAACTACAAGTTATAACTAAATGAGAGACATGAACAAAACAGAGAAATACGTGGAAGCCATGGATAGCAAGACCTCATTATATCCAATAGGTATATAAATAAAATTTATTTGCATAGTAGTTAAAGTAAATGTAATGCGTATACCTAGATATTTTTTACACGTTTTCTCATCACAGTACTTTAAAGGTTAAGATAAGTGTTGTTATTTTATATCTAGCAATCAATACTAGTTTACAGCGCCACCTGGTAGGAAGATGTGTAGGTAAAATGTCTTATTATATAATATTCGCTATGTAATTTGTATATTTTTTATCTTTTTTGACTAACTAATCAATAAGTAGCAATTCACAGTGAAGAAAATAGTAAAATTATAAATGCAGTAGAATTATTCCAATAAGAAATTTGATCGCGTATTTTCGATGGATACTTGTGTTCGTATATTTGTGAATTCTCCACCTCAATCCTGTTTCAGTTCTAGTTGAGACAGTGTGAAGTGAAGTTGTGTCATACCTGTTCTCCTCATCAATGTTTGTGTATAGTTTAAGGTGTTGTGTGATGGGATGATCTTCACCCATGTTTACGTTGAAGCAAAATGGTTAGAGAGACACGACATCTCTGGGTTGGAAACTTGCCCGAGAGTATATGTGAAGATCGTCTGAAGGAACATTTTAAGCGGTATGTCACTCTAGTTTAAATCATATAATTACCTTCCCTACAGATATATATTCTAAGATAGTCTCTTATAAAGCTCTAGGTAGGATGTTATCATGTTGGTAGGTGGCATTTTCTTTGTTACGGTAGATACAGCCTGGCCTACCTATTGTCACTTAGTTTCATGTTACATGTAGTAGGTAACTAGTACAAGTAGGTACTTTAAGTTTAAAATTATCGGTCAGTTTCACATCTTCGGGGAAACGGTTTTAGTATCTGGCTATAGACTATAAGAAAAAACGACAAAATAATTATTACTTGCCTAATTTGTATTGTTAGCTATCTATGGAGCATGATACCTCAGACCTGCTAGTATCATGAATACTCAATACTGGTCACTCACTGGATAGGTTATTTTAGGACCTATAGGTACTTATTAAAATTAAATAATAATTATTTTTTCGTTATTAAATTCTTATAGACGACGTATAACGGTATAGCTAGCTACCTACCCAGTCTGCAGAATTTGTCTTTTCTCCCGCAGAGATTTTTATTTGAGAGACAGTTACTCTCTGACTCTCAGTAGCAGATTCAGAATCTCCCGCAGCTAAATTAATGGTAACATAGGAATTAATTCAAAATCTCCCGCAGCTAAATTAATGGTAACATAGGAATTAATTCAAGATCTCCCGCAGAGATCTCAAATTTCTAAAATTCAATCAAAAACTCCCGCAGAGAGTCTTTGAAATTTTTTCCATATTCTGCAGACTGGCTAGCTACTATCCTTGTTTTAGAGGCTGGAGAATTGGAAGCCAAAATTTCAAATAAAATTCTGAGCTAAGCAAATTTCGCTCATTTTTAATTTTTTGGAAGATCAAAATTTTAAGCCAAAATTGCCATGGGAACATACCTAGGAATTATTTCAAAATTTTAAGCCAATTTGACATTTTTGAGTTTTGACCTTTTGTAATCTAAGCCAATTAATTGCATTTCACAGACATATTCTGTAATATGGCATACTAGGTATATGACTGAAGATGTGAAACCGACAGATAACTTAAATTTGTTACTGTTGCTATGTTGGTTATTGGTTGGATATGTCATTTTATTTTGGGATACAAAAAAGTTAAAAAAATCATATCTGATTATGAATTTATTAGTTAAGGTCCTGAATTTAGTTTAAACTTTTGTCATTTTTTGCATTTAGTTTCAATAAAAGAAATTTCATTGTCAACTTCTTTAGTTTTGTAATTTGTATTGCCTTGTCAATTGCGTTATTTCACAAATTCACAGTTTGTCACTTGTCAGTACAAATTGCCTAGCTAATTTAGGCTTAACTAATAGAATTATTGATTTAGTTTTCTATAGCTAATCAAATTGTATGACCTTTATCTAATTAGTAGATCTTTATAATTCACATGATCAGATTGAATTAAAATTTTCTATTAGTTAGATAGAGGCATTTTAATCCTTAACTCATCTTTCAAGGTAATTAGTAATTATCATAAAATATGTTGTCAGGAGGTAAAGTTAGTTAGTCCCTCTACTCGAGTAAGTTGTGGAACTGGTCAGTAACTCAAAACATACCTTATGTTTATAGTTGTGTTGAATGGTGATAAATAGCTAGCTAGCACTTGCACACTTTCAGCAATGTTAAGCTGTTAACTAGGCTTCACTACTTTATATAGTTAGGCCTATGTTTTAGAGGCTGGCAAACTGTACTGTCTACTTATACCAATATTGAGGCAAAATTTCACATGAGTTCTGCTTGAAGCCAGTTTTTGTTTTTGTCCTTTTTGAGTAGTTATTGCAAGTAGGCCTGTACTGATACCTAAAAATACCAATATTGCGATTCACTGATATCAAAACCTTTAAAATGGCCGATATTATGATTACTGAGGCAGGTAGATAGTTTTGTACTTTAACTAATTTGAAATGTAAATAATACATTAGTAATTTCTTGAAATAAATCAGATGTAGATATTATATTAGATCCATATATTGATATCTCTTCAAGTTACCAAACTGAAGTTGCTCAGGTATTTAAGGTTACCAAAATTGCAAATCATGCAAGTATCTTGCTAATTAATTTCTAGATACCTAACCAGTTAGGTATAATAGTTAAATAGGAAGACAGGTAGGGACCTGCATTTTGTAGCAATTATATAGAGCTATTTATTATTTAAATACCTGAGGCACATGCCACATAAGCATATGAATTATTGCACCATAATTAGACCATAATTCTGTCACACATAGACACATACGCATTGCTTTGTTTTTTATTCAGTTGCAAGTTTGTTGATCATACCTAGCTAGATGTAGCCGTGAGAAACCATTGCATTGTTCAGCATTAAAGTATAGTTAGATATTTATCTTAAGGTAGCTATGTTTTGATTTGTTGACAGTGCTGTAATTCTGTAACTATGGCTACTGCAAACTCCATATGCCTAATTCATATGATGATGAAATATACTGACTTAAACACTTCATACATGGTATTCTAAAACCATTAGAATAATAGGTAGGCTGGAATATGCCTACCCAGAAATATGCTGAAATATACCTATCTAGACATATGCTGAAATATACCTATTTAGACATATGCTGAAATATACCTAACTAGACATATTGTGAAATATACCTAACTAGACATATGCTGAAATATACCTAACTAGACATATGCTGAAATATACCTAACTAGACATATGCTGAAATATACCTACCTAGACATATGCTGAAATATACCTAACTAGACATATTCTGAAATACACCTTCCTTAGACATATTCTGAAATACACCTTCCTTAGACATATGCTGAGATACACCTTCCTTAGACATATGCTGAGATACACCTTCCTTAGACATATGCTGAGATACACCTTCCTTAGACATATGCTGAGATACACCTTCCTTAGACATATGCTGAAATATACCTACCTAGACAATACTGAAATGTACCAACTTTAATTACCTGTTCTTTATTTGTTTGTACTGTGTCAATAAGTTTGTCTTAGGGATAATACTCTAGTACCGACACTAATCCCAGTGTTCAATAGTACTATCACAACTTTCCTCATGGTATCCATCTCTGTACGACAGTACCAATGACTGGTGAATGGATACATCCCATTTAGAAAGAATAGTGATAACGCCTATATAGTTGGTGTCTATTCTTCATTTACTGTTTCAGAGTGAATATTTACCACCTACTGGACACTCTTGCTATGATTTTCTACCATTTCGTAAATACAGCCTTATAGAAAGTTTTGTAGTTTTTCGCCAAACTTTTCATTATTTGTGCATTTTTTGAACAATTTGTTCTGTATGAAACTTCATCTTCCAATGCTTTTGATATTTTAACATTTTCAGTGTTTATTGATAGCAGCGTGGTATGCATTTGGAACGTACACACTACATTCACTAGAAAGGTTTTTTGTGAACCGAACACATGTATTCTTTTGAAACAGCTTCCTGCTCATTATTCTAACCAGAGAATACAATGAAGCACTAAATCTGTAATAGTTACACCAACAGGAAGCTTTGAAACTTCTGGTGCTATTTTAGATTTTCATTTAATGGTTTCTAATACATCAATTAAATAGCTACTCTGTTGAAATCGGATTCAAAGTAGAAAAATCTTAATTAGGTATGGTACCGTATTCGTGAATTTGAAGTTCTCTATTGGTATGAATGTATAATCAGATTGTAAATGTATTAGTGGAACCTGTGCTGAATGTACGGTAACGAGTGCAGAATGTACGGTAACGAGTGCTGAATGTACGGTAACGCGTGCAGAATGTACTGTAACGCGTGCAGAATGTACTGTAACGAGTGCAGAATGTACGGTAACGAGTGCAGAATGTACGGTAACGCGTGTAGAATGTACGGTAACGCGTGCAGAATGTACGGTAACGAGTGCTGAATGTACGGTAACGAGTGCTGAATGTACGGTAACGAGTGCAGAATGTACGGTAACGCGTGCAGAATGTACTGTAACGCGTGCAGAATGTACTGTAACGCGTGCAGAATGTACTGTAACGAGTGCAGAATGTACGGTAACGAGTGCAGAATGTATGGTAACGTGTGCAGAATGTACGGTAACATGTGCAGAATGTACGGTAACGAGTGCTGAATGTACGGTAACGAGTGCTGAATGTATGGTAACGAGTGCTGAATGTACGGTAACGAGTGCTGAATGTACGGTAACGAGTGCTGAATGTACTGTAACGAGTGCAGAATGTACTGTAACGCGTGCAGAATGTACTGTAACGCGTGCAGAATGTACTGTAACGCGTGCAGAATGTACGGTAACGTGTGCAGAGTGTACGGTAACGAGTGCAGAGTGTACGGTAACGAGTGCAGAGTGTACGTTAACGAGTGCAGAGTGTACGTTAACGAGTGCAGAGTGTACGTTAACGAGTGCAGAGTGTACGTTAACGAGTGCAGAGTGTACGTTAACGAGTGCAGAGTGTACGTTAACGAGTGCAGAGTGTACGTTAACGAGTGCAGAGTGTACGTTAACGAGTGCAGAGTGTACGTTAACGAGTGCAGAGTGTACGTTAACGAGTGCAGAGTGTACGTTAACGAGTGCAGAGTGTACGTTAACGAGTGCAGAGTGTACGTTAACGAGTGCAGAGTGTACGTTAACGAGTGCAGAGTGTACGTTAACGAGTGCAGAGTGTACGTTAACGAGTGCAGAGTGTACGTTAACGAGTGCAGAGTGTACGTTAACGAGTGCAGAGTGTACGTTAACGAGTGCAGAGTGTACGTTAACGAGTGCAGAGTGTACGTTAACGAGTGCAGAGTGTACGTTAACGAGTGCAGAGTGTACGTTAACGAGTGCAGAGTGTACGTTAACGAGTGCAGAGTGTACGTTAACGAGTGCAGAGTGTACGTTAACGAGTGCAGAGTGTACGTTAACGAGTGCAGAGTGTACGTTAACGAGTGCAGAGTGTACGTTAACGAGTGCAGAGTGTACGTTAACGAGTGCAGAGTGTACGTTAACGAGTGCAGAATGTACGGTAACGAGTGCAGAATGTACGGTTCTAAAGCATTGAAGTACATAAATAACTAATTGTTCGGTAAATATTTTTTCAAGTTTCTTTTTCTTGTTGCAATAATTTTCAATTTAAAACTGAACATTTAATGATTCTAGTAAAACTTCAGATATTTTTAAAGTTATTAAAATGTACGGCAATTATTTTTAAACTTAATATACATGCAATATATTTGAATATAACTTTAAATAGCTATCAATCCTATTATGGAAACTGAATAGTTAGATAGCTATTTTTCTGTACCTAACTACCTTATATTTCGGGAATAATTAATATTCAGAGGAATTCTGTATATCGCTTGTTTGCGAGAACGCTGTCATAACTTCAAAAAAGCTGTTTTTCAGGAGAGGCATATTAGTACGTACATTTAATGTTATATCGTTAGGACATTTAGCCTCTCTAGCGGTACATTTTAAAGTTACAATGATGATTTTTTTTACCAAAATAATCAGCATTTTATGATTTATATGTCTATATGGAAAACTCTAAAATACATGTTTTTGTGTTTATGACGTTGTTGCTGCAAACAAGCGATATATACTCGTAACTTATTTCACACTCGAGGATATCAGTAACTGTATGTAGCCATACACATCCCATTTCTTCATTATTTTCATATTATTTTAGTAAAGAATATAGATAGAAGAGTTATTTTACGTTACGTGACGTCATCAATTTGTGTTGAATGTTGTCGTGCACATCATAACTCATTGTTTATATGATAACCAAATAAATAATAATAAATTACGACTGTTATACATCATTTAAATACTAATCACATCATGCAAAGTAAAACATGTCGCTTAATTAGTTCCATAATCGTAACAACAAATACAGTAAGTAATCAACTATATAACTGGCTTACCATTCATTTCAGTTAATTAATTAATAATATCATGTGAAAAATTATCATCTGAATGAAAGTTCCTATTTATTCCTATTTTCAACATTAATAAGTCTAACCGTTTGTGAGTAACTTGCTCCTAAGTAACACACATTGCGTATTAAATGTGTTTATTTCTATTTAATTCTTATGACAATAGTACCACACATCCCTTGTGTTGTAAGTATAAATTGTGTCCTTTTTACCACACAAGCACGCACTCGGTGGCTAGTACCGACACTAAGCCTTTTCTATCCTATTCTTTGACCACTAACCAGATAATGAGGTCTGACGGCTTTTTTCCTTTCTAAATAATGTGAGTAACTTCCACTGACCACATGTGGGTACAATCCATAGGCCTACACCACTTTCCGAGTACTGTGACTGTCTGAGTAGTGCGATGTTCCCGTAGAGTTGCACATGTGTACCTGTACGTATAATGTATATACACTATACAGTTACTCTGTAGAGCATTAATTACAGGTGAGTCGTGTGTGTGATGGATGGCAGGTAACTCAAGCAAGTGTTACTAGTTAATCAAGTACCTGCTAGATGCACCTAGTGATAACATACACTCGCTAGTTCAGTACATAGGGTAACTTACGAATTGTCGGTCGGCGTCACATCTTCGGCCATATGAGAAAACACGATATAGTGTTTTATTATTTACTTTTTTTTATGCTGGTATCATGGATACCAATAAAAACTATATAATTATTTTTCTATCGTTTTTTCTTAAATGACCGAAGATGTTGAACCGACCGATAATTCGTAACTTACCCTACCTATGAAATATTGATTCTAAGAATAAATTCATCTCTCGACTTACTCATTCCCCAATATTCCTCATCATTATTTCTGTATATTGGTAGGATGTGTCTCACCACCACTATACTGGTCATGGAGCAGCTCGTCTGGTTCAGGCTTTTGGGTCAAACTTAATATGCCCATTGTAGGATGATCTGCGTGACCCTGTTATTAGTTGACTGAATGTAGGTAGGTAGGTAGGCTATTTTTAGTGGCCTACCCATTGTAGGTGATGGACCTACCTCACTGTGTACTAATAATAAGGAATGCCTTGGTAATTACGTATCTCTATACACCAATTTCCCTAACTACATATTTATAATTCTCTCTATTTACTCATCACTCACCATCTCTATAGAGACTCTCACCATCTCTATAGAGACTCTCTCACCATCTCTATAGAGACTCTCTCACCATCTCTATAGAGACTCTCTCACCATCTCTATAGAGACTCTCTCACCATCTCTATAGAGACTCTCTCACCATCTCTATAGAGACTCTCTCACCATCTCTATAGAGACTCTCTCACCATCTCTATAGAGACTCTCTCACCATCTCTATAGAGACTCTCTCACCATCTCTATAGAGACTCGCTCACCATCTCTATAGAGACTCTCTCACCATCTCTATAGAGACTCGCTCACCATCTCTATAGAGACTCTCTCACCATCTCTATAGAGACTCGTTCACCATCTCTATAGAGACTCTCTCACCATCTCTATAGAGACTCGTTCACCATCTCTATAGAGACTCTCTCACCATCTCTATAGAGACTCGTTCACCATCTCTATAGAGACTCTCTCACCATCTCTATAGAGACTCGTTCACCATCTCTATAGAGACTCTCTCACCATCTCTATAGAGACTCGTTCACCATCTCTATAGAGACTCTCTCACCATCTCTATAGAGACTCTCTCACCATCTCTATAGAGACTCTCTCACCATCTCTATAGAGACTCGCTCACCATCTCTATAGAGACTCGCTCACCATCTCTATAGAGACTCGCTCACCATCTCTATAGAGACTCTCTCACCATCTCTATAGAGACTCGCTCACCATCTCTATAGAGACTCGCTCACCATCTCTGTGTGTGGATCGATGCACCAGTCTTCACAAGAAAAGCTAACCACTCTCCTCTACTCTTTGGTACAGTGGTGCATGGGAGTCTAGTGCATATTTGGTGCAATGATAACATTGGGGATTGCTTGATCTCTTCTGTAGTACGTGTCTGTGACACTCTCTGTTTCTATCGCATTTTCCATACACAGTTTCATACAGTCTTCATTCCTTAATGCATTTACGATGTTATTACACTGCATGCACTTTTCCTTCATTGTACGGTAAAACATATACTGTCACTGTAAGAGAAGACTGTACCCCCATAGCAGTTTGCCCTTATTTTGTTGCTATATTTACTGTGTAGTCGTTCTAGTTAGGAGTAACAGACGTGACTAACTATTTCGCTAATGCGTTATATCCGCAACTAAAGGAAAGAACTCTGGTAAAGGAGTTGGTACTTACCATGTACAAACCAGGTGAAGCTATTTGATGTTATTGAATTGACTGTGAATAAATAGTGTGCATACACACTCATGCTATGATAGTGTACACTGTCATGCTATGATAGTGTGTACACTGTCATGCTATGATAGTGTGTACACTGTCATGCTAGGATAGTGTGTACACTGTCATGCTATGATAGTGTGTACACTGTCATGCTATGATAGTGTGTACACTGTCATGCTATGATAGTGTGTACACTGTCATGCTAGGATAGTGTGTACACTGTCATGCTATGATAGTGTGTACACTGTCATGCTATGATGTGTGCACACTGTCATGCTATGATGTGTGCACACTGTCATGCTATGATGTGTGCACACTGTCATGCTATGATGTGTGCACACTGTCATGCTATGATGTGTGCACACTGTCATGCTATGATGTGTGCACACTGTCATGCTAGGATAGTGTGCACACTGTCATGCTAGGATAGTGTGTACACTGTCATGCTATGATGTGTGCACACTGTCATGCTATGATGTGTGCACACTGTCATGCTAGGATAGTGTGCACACTGTCATGCTAGGATAGTGTGTACACTGTCATGCTAGGATAGTGTGTACACTGTCATGCTATGATAGTGTGTACACTGTCATGCTATGATGTGTGCACACTGTCATGCTATGATGTGTGCACACTGTCATGCTAGGATAGTGTGCACACTGTCATGCTAGGATAGTGTGTACACTGTCATGCTATGATGTGTGCACACTGTCATGCTATGATGTGTGCACACTGTCATGCTATGATGTGTGCACACTGTCATGCTAGGATAGTGTGTACACTGTCATGCTAGGATAGTGTGTACACTGTCATGCTAGGATAGTGTGTACACTGTCATGCTATGATGTGTGCACACTGTCATGCTATGATGTGTGCACACTGTCATGCTAGGATAGTGTGTACACTGTCATGCTATGATAGTGTGTACACTGTCATGCTATGATAGTGTGTATACTGTCATGCTAGGATAGTGTGTACACTGTCATGCTATGATAGTGTGTACACTGTCATGCTATGATAGTGTGTACACTGTCATGCTATGATAGTGTGTACACTGTCATGCTATGATAGTGTGTACACTGTCATGCTAGGATAGTGTGTACACTGTCATGCTAGGATAGTGTGTACACTGTCATGCTAGGATAGTGTGTATACTGTCATGCTAGGATAGTGTGTATACTGTCATGCTAGGATAGTGTGTACACTGTCATGCTAGGATAGTGTGCACACTGTCATGCTATGATAGTGTGTCATGCTATATTAGTGTACTCACTCCAATGCACCCATATAATGGCCTCTCCCTCCCTGTACGTTTGTGTGTGTGTTTGTGAGTCATTTCCATGTGCGTGCACGTAGCGACATGAAGTTTATACTTCGTAATGCTATTTGCTCATGTGAAAAAATCTAAATAGAGTAGTAGAGAACTTCAATTCTGAATGCAGAGTAAAGTCACGTCCAGTGATGAAATATTTGCAACATGTTGTAGTGTTTAAGTAAATACCTAACTAATGCAGACGCTAAACCCCTGGCTAGGATAAGTTACGAATTATCGGTCGGCTTCACATCTTCGGTCGTATAAGAAATGAAATAGAATTAATTATTTTATCTATGGGTATCCATGATACTTATAGCTATCAATTAGCTATCATGGATACCAACTAAAATTATTATAGTTTATTCTTATATGACAGAAGGCGTGAAACTGACCGATAATTCGTATTTCATCCTGAAATGAAAAGTAATTAAAAAATAGATGGATATGCAGTATTTTCCAATTGCATTATCAGTAATATCTTTATCATTGCAAATGTCTAAACTCTAACTAGTGCCCCTGATGTGTAAAAACTCTAACTCTACTTCTTCACATGTTTATATTTCGTTTGGTAATTCCATAGTCAACTGCGTCACATGGGGGTGAAGGGGGAGGGGGGGGGGTTCTTTTCAATGAATTCCTAGAGTGAATGGCTATTAATCAATATCTACAATGGTTATTCCCATCGTTTGGACACCAGCTATCCATGGGGTGGGTAGTAAGAGAATATAGAGGCTAAATATGCTGCGTGATGTCAGAGCTATTTTTCTTGACAGTTAACTTATTTCACATCCTCAAAAATATACTTTATTAATTGTAATGATTGTAGTTGTTTTGAAATTGGTCTGAGTGCACGACGATAAATTTGTAAGATTTGAAAATAATAGAAAACTGAGATTTGTGAAATTAGCATCAGTGACTCTTTTTTTCCCATATAGGACCTACCTATTAGGTACTCTGCAAATGTAAATTATTTTCTAGGCATATACTTCAATTATTATTATCAGCTCTTTAGTTGATTTTTAGCTTCTTTAAATTTTGATATACTGCAACCAATCCGATCATTTATTAAAATTTCTAAGATAAAATATTCTATATACTTGCAGTATTTCACATAATAATGATCACGGGTGTTTCATTCACTAAATATTGCACATACATTTTCCACACGGTTGCTAAGGCAACCACCATTGTAAATATAATGTGATGTTGCTACACTCAGTGTAAACTGTTACCGCTAGTTTGTTAGAAAGTATTAAATCTGCTTAGACATGAGAAGAAAAACTAGGAAAAAATATAGCTAGAATTTTTTATTTTAACCTACCTATATAAAGATTCAATTGCTATGTTTTCATTAAGTCATTTGCTAGTAGCTTTTCGTCATCCATGAGCTGGCTAGCCAACTTGAAATAAATTGCTAGTTATATAAGACTGCTTTTTAATAATTCTTATGTCTAGATAAATATTAAAAATGAAATTGACTAACTTTCTACAGGTACACTTTCGATAAATGTAGTTCGTATAATTTTAACTTTTTCACCATCCATATGTTCGATGGTGGGAACTGTTTAAAGTAGGAGATCAGTTTCACATGGTTTGTACCTAGCTATTTTTTGTTGTCTGACTTGTTAACCGAACAAGAATTCTTTACAGTATTTAATACACATTTCTAGACCTGTTTATTTTCAGTTTTAAACTTTTTAACGAGTACCTACACCTAGATGTAAGAATTCTTACACCTAGATTATAAGAATTAACTATACCTAGTGTACTTCAACTGTAATTTCATATTCCATGTAGGTTGTGTACCTACATTAAAATCGGCCTGTACTCAACTAACTTTGAACAGTTTATTTAATAGTTTTCTAATTGTTTTCTTAATTATGAATAATATACCTATAACTGAAACTAGTTTCAATAGCTTAGATAACGTTCAGGTAATAATTAATTATGTAAATACCAATTGAAAAGCATTCTTAAAATAGAGGCATTAATATTATTTTGTCAAGTTATCATATAGATGATTTATAAGAAACTTAAGTATATAGTTTGAGTTCTAAGTTATCACATTTTCGATCATATATTAGAAATGTATAATTTATTAATTCGTGTAGTTTTATATTTTAATATCGAAAGAAAATGTTGATCTTTTGAATAACTAAGAACTTACCCCCATTCCCTACCTACTAAGCTGCCAATCCTTTTGTCACCCCGTGAATTGTGAGAAATGCGTCTTCTAGTGACTTCATAAACAATGCATTTGTTTGATTGATGCCTTATGGCTGACTAGAAAGTTTTCACAGTGCTAGTTACTACACCATGGTGGTGTGTGCTCCAAATAGTAACTTTCTATCTTACTCTAAGGTTAATCAGACTACCTACTTTGACACACGCTTTCATATCTTAGCCTATATACTAAGTAAAACTACCTACCTTTTGAGTATTATAAATTACCTTTAGGATACGTTACGAATTATCGGTGTGTTTCACATCTTCGGTCATAAGAAAAAACTATCATTTTTATTGGTATCCAGGATACCTGCAGGTATCCTGGATACCAATGATGTTTTTTTTCTTATGACCGAAAGTATCATGGATACCAATAAAAATTGTATAGATTATTTTCTTGTGACCGAAGATGTGAAACCGACCGATAATTCATAACTTACCTTTGCTAACTATTGTACATGTAGGTAGCTGTGTAGTTTTATTTTCTTGTAATGTTATGCGTCGTCGCTTTCTTCACTAAAGATATTCTTTTTAAAAAGCTCGCTTATTGCTTTAGTGGTGTACTCGCGTACGTTTCATATGGTCGCTTTCATCTGGTTTTCGCCGCTCGCACTATCTCCTAAGGTGAAAGTTCGCCAAACCATTTTTGCTCGAGACTCTCCGTGTGTGAGTATGTATGTTTCTATTTTTTTTTACCTCTAGAGATCATTAGCAGACGACGGCAGGTGATCATCGTAAACCATTGTTATTCGCAGACATCACCGTATATGTTCGACGTCTCGAGATTTGCTAGTTACCTACCTTCTTGAACCTTGGTGTTAGCACAGGTGAAGGGGAAAGGCACACAAGGTCTACAGTTGTACTCGATACTTGCAACTATTTTCTCCTTTAAACTAGTTAGGGGATAATGTGGGCGTAGGCTAAAGTACAATACTTTTTCCCCGTCTTGTCAATTTAACTGTCTGGAACTCCTACGTTGGTTGTCTTAAATACAGACACCAACTCTAGAAAGCTATGTTGATGTGTACTATTCTCCATTTCTCAGTTCACATACTTCGTGGTTAGGGTAGGCTTCGAGTTATCGAACAATTCTACATTCTCTATCATAGAAGAAAAGGTGTAGAATTTAACATTATAACTCGTTATTTTAATTGCTATCCGTGATACCTACAAGCTAGGAAAAACGACATCAGAATTTCTATTTTAATTATTGGTATCCATGCATGCAGGCTCCAATAATATAGGTACAAATAGAAATTGAATAAAATTTATTATTAGGTATATTATTGTTCTAGATTGCTTGTAGGTATCATGGATACCTATTAAAATAACAAGTAAATTTGCTGAATTAGCCGTATGGTTTTTCTTATATGTTCGAGAATGTTAGTGAAGTTACCCCATTAAAGTATCTATATCATTAAAGTATCTATATACTGCATCTGTATCATCTGGTAAGTGTAGTACTCTGGTGTTGATTCATGCAGGAAGTTCTTATTATTTACCCTCCACCCAAATCCTTCTACGCAGCTTACTCAGAGCACCATACATAAACTACCTACCGTTACGAAATAACGGATCGTACTTCTCGTTCGTTAGGTGTAATTGGCAATGCAGCTGTAATCACAGAAAGAGTTCGTTTCCACCTCTATGCTAGAGATGAACAGAATAATAAACGACCTCTCACCAGCTAGAAGTCAAAACCTTTCTACTTGCTATAACAGTAAAACTGAACAGACTAATAGTCTATAGATCTCTAATTTATTAAAAAGCAACGTTATTTTGTATTTTGATTTCACTAGGTAGTACATATATTCAGTTATCATAGCACTTTTATTTTGTTGCATAGGGTCGTATAGCTTGTCGTAGATGGTGTATTTCTACATTTTGCTTCTCGTTATTGTGTTTCTCATTTTTCACTATAGGTTGAGAGATTAGTTATGTTAATCATTACCTCATTGTATATTCTGATGGTGTTCTTGTAATATTAATAGCATCTTAGAAGTATATTTCATGATTGTTGGCTGTAATACAAAAATTACAAGCTCCTGCTTCATATATCCCTATATTGAAACTTTATTAAGTAGCTATATCAAACAAATCGCAATTCTTAGCTAAAGAACACTGAAATAGTGTTGGAATATTTCTTTTATATACCTATATCTATAGTAAGTTAATAGTATCACCAGAGGTCTTAGGTGCATTGATTTAATGCATAAAAAGTACAGAGGCCATTTCTCCACACCCTGTGAGAGGCTAGCGAATAACTGACACCCAGCGCGAGGCTAGCCAGTATCGATGAGTTATAAAACCTATGTTACAGCCTAATAAGTTCACTTTTGATTAGTAATTGTTGTCAGAATTTTCACTTTAATTATATTTACAATTACTCAACGTTATTATTTTGCTTATTTATGCGAATATTGCGTTATAATTGAAGTATATCTGAAATGATGTGGCAACGTTGCTCATCGAAGGGTGACTGGGGAAGGGGTGGGGGATCTGTTAAGATGGCGGAAAGTTTAGCTTATTCTATCGTATTAGGCTGAATAAACTTTATTCAATATTAAATTTTCATTGGTTAGATAGTTTATAGACTTATTTTTAATGTTTGGCTATTTTATTTGCGTTATTTGCTTCATATTTAGTGTAATGGAGAATGCTATTCAGAGTGAGGGGCGGGGGATGGTGTGTCCATGTACGTTATGTCTGTTTTAGTCATGTGAGCGTGTGTGTACATTAACTGTTCTATTCAGAACTACGTTCATGTATGTATATTCAGTTTATTTATATTGCAAATCATATACTCGGGTGGTTTATTTTAATTATCTACTACTACTGGCTTACTGTTTAAGTGAGATTTATTTGCATATGTTTTTTATTGGTAGATCCATGATATTTCATAACGTTTCTATATTTAGTAAGTATTTTCTGTGAATTCACTGAAACGTTTTTGTTCGATCAAAATTTATAGTGAACTCCTCACAGATGAACTCAATGACTATATGTAGTTGTGTCAATATCTAGCCAATCAGATTTCTGTTTTGTAATATTGAACATGATAGGCGTTTTTAATCATTATAAGATAACTGTCATATAGAAAGTTCAGAGTTATCGAATGGTTTTATATTTTCGATCATATAAGAAAATAAGTAATAATTAATTGCTATTTTAATTGGTAATTATTTGTCATTTTCAATCGCATGCATCATGGGTACCTATTGAATGAAATTTGAATAATAAATACTATTTTTTTCTTTCAACATCGTAAATATAGAACCGTTCGATAACTGGGAACTTACCCTAACCTCAATTCAGTCTTGTATATTCTTTTTGCTGGTAGCTACTCATTTCATATGATTTACTTCAGATATTTTATTATCTTACCTATTTTTTGCCACTGTTCTGTCAGAGTAAACATATGATTTTAAAAGTTAAAACACTACAGTAGCTAATCATGCAACAATAGGCTCCAGAAATAATGTGATATCATGGTCTGTTGGAAACGGAACTTATTCTAGGAAAATGTGTGTCCTCTAAATTCAGGGTTGAGAGAAACTATTTTCTAAAGTATGTTTTGAATTGCTAACCTATGTACCTACCCAACTCTAGGTCTAACGGGAGTAAATTCTATTAAATACATAACTACAAAACCCGTTCAGTGCATCGTTATATATATGGAAACTGTATTGTGAACTTCTGTACATTGTTTGTGTTCTACTGTCTGGTACATCGTTCTATGGACACTGTATCGTGTTTTACTGTTTGATGCATCGTTCTATAGACACTGTATCGTGTTTTACTGTTTGATGCATCGTTCTATAGACACTGTATCGTGTTTTACTGTTTGATGCATCGTTCTATGAACACTGTATCGTGTTTTACTGTTTGATGCATCGTTCTATGAACACTGTATTGTGTTTTACTGTTTGATGCATCGTTCTATGGACACTGTATCGTGTTTTACTGTTTGATGCATCGTTCTATGAACACTGTATTGTGTTTTACTGTTTGATGCATCGTTCTATGAACACTGTATCGTGTTTTACTGTTTGATGCATCGTTCTATGGACACTGTATCGTGTTTTACTGTTAGGTGCATCGTTCTATGGACACTGTATCGTGTTTTACTGTTTGATGCATCGTTCTATGGACACTGTATCGTGTTTTACTGTTTGGTGCATCGTTCTATGGACACTGTATCGTGTTTTACTGTTTGATGCATCGTTCTATGGACACTGTATCGTGTTTTACTGTTTGGTGCATCGTTCTATGGACACTGTATCGTGTTTTACTGTTTGATGCATCGTTCTATGGACACTGTATCGTGTTTTACAGTTTGATGCATCGTTCTATGGACACAGTATCGTGTTTTACAGTTTGATGCATCGTTCTATGGACACTGTATCGTGTTTTACAGTTTGATGCATCGTTCTATGGACACTGTATCGTGTTTTACTGTTTGATGCATCGTTCTATGGACACTGTATCGTGTTTTACTGTTTGATGCATCGTTCTATCGACACTGTATTGTGTTTTACTGTTAGGTGCTTCGTTCTATGGACACTGTATTGTGTTTTACTGTTTGATGCATCGTTCTATGGACACTGTATCGTGTTTTACTGTTTGATGCATCGTTCTATGGACATTAGGAATTTATTTACTGTTTGATGCATCATCCCTGGACACTCTGGCGTGCTTTACTGTTTATGTATCGTCATAAACCAGCTCCCCTTTGAGTTCATTGTGCCAAATCTACTCAAAATTGCCAGTCAGGCCGGCTGGTGTGCGCATGTGCCACATTTCTGCCAGTAGGTAGTGATGATATATGATGGTGGCTTGTTCCCGCGCATTCTCTGTGTATGTTGTGGTGCCACGTTCTCTTGCCTCTTTCTCCATTACCCCCACCCTTCAATGTTACCCCAATATCTACCTCCTACACCACTTCTGCCCAATTTACCTCAATCTAATCATCAATAACCCTCACATGGGTCAGAGATGTATGTACTATCATGCTCTCGGTCACCCTCTGTTCGCTGTGGACGTTGCATCATTGTTTCTAGGGGTATTACATTCGCTGTGTGCGTGTTAGGGTTGAAACACGCACACATTTAGCCCTAGGTGTACTGACTGCTCTCTCCCATCTATGTATGTCTATCCTAGCCCCTAATTTCCCCTAGTTACAATGCCTAGCTTTCAAGATAGATGGCAAACTTAGGAACGAATTGATTGCCAGCTCTTTTATCTGATTTACAACATTCTTCAAATTAGGTAACATTAGCAGTCTCACTACCTGCATGAACACGTACTACAGGTATTATTAATCTTCCAAATTATCTATTGGAAACTTAATTTGTTAGCCATTATATTCCCTAATTACTGATGTAAATATGCAGTCTAGCAAGATATTAGTTCTTAGGTAGGTGCATACAAAGTAGCTTTGCCAAAAGAAGTATATTCTTTGCAACAGGAAACTTCATGTATGCGTATAGTAACTGTTTGCTAATTTTTCTATTCACTATTTCTACATAGCCACACCTAACAGTGTAGCTAGCTACGCATTAGTTCATTCTGGAATAGTTACCTAGCTGGAGAATTGTTCTACACAAACTCTAGGTAGCTAGTCTTAAACTCTCAACTAATTTAGGTACGTACTTAGCTTCCAAGTTAATATTCGATTACAGCCTTTTTCTAGTTCCATGACTCTACGTAGCGTATTTCTATATAGCATTTCTATCGTTTCCTTTGGCTAAGTTACAAGTTATGGAAAATGTATAGTGTAATTTATATTACTCGTCATTTCAATTGGTATTCGTCAATCGTCACATAATGACGAATTATATATATTATAACTTAATATTTCAGCTAGTATGAACGAAAGCGAGAACCGTTCTAAAACTCTATACTTTCCCATCAACACAGTGATGTTTTCACTGTCAGTACTATTTCCATGTACTCTGTTTTCCAGTGTAGTGCTGCTACATGGTGTTGTATTTTTTAGCACAACCCTTAGTGCTGCAGGAAGCAGTTCACTGTGGCAATCCTGGTGAATGTCTATCGATTTTCTTCTATTGTTGTTGCTCTAAGTATGGGACTGAAGTAAGAGTACAGTCCCTCCCTTTAATTTATTCAGGATGGTAGTAGGTAGCGCTGGGGAAAAGAGTTATATTTTATGTACCAACGAGGTGCGCTTGTTTTTAGGTTAGAGGCGCATGGTTATAACTTATTTGCTATTTACCTAACTACGTAGCTACTGCAATTTTTATTGGCTGCTGATGGAACAAAGCTACTAAGGAATATAAATAATATTTGATGAGAAAGACTAGGTAGACTTAGTTTTAGGTACCTATAGTATATACTAGATCGGTTGCTACTAACTAGGTAGCCATAGTTATTAACAGATTTAGTAGGTAGTTACTACCTAACTAGGTAGATATGGTTACTTTAAGATATAGTAGGTAGGTATTACCTAACTACTAACTAGGTAGCCTTGGTTATTTACAGCTATTGTAGGTAGGTAGCTTCTACCCAACTAACTAATTGGTTTAATTTGCAGGTATAGTTTGTTTGCCAAGGTGTTATTTTAGCGAGATCTAATTAGATAGGTATGTTGGCTAATTGCAGCACTATTGATTAGGTAAATAAGTGCTCTGTTTGCTCGGTAATGCTATCCTTGGTAGCTTTCAAAGGAATCACCAGGGAAATGTTAGGTGGGTGGTTCAGATGTCTGAAGAAGCAAACAGGTACTCTATTACTTCTTCACTCATTTTCTTTGTTATTAGGTGGTTTTTTAATGCTATAGCTCTTGGCACCTCAGCTATGACGTCCATAGTTTTTCTATGACGCCACAGTCAGTTAATGACAGGGTTTGGCATCATTTTAATTAGGGTTATTTATAGGTGTAATGGTTACCAAGCCACCCTATGGGCCCAAAGATTGGTAGTTAGGATAATCCGTGCCTAAAGGGCAAAGCTATCAGGTAGCTCCTGAGCAACCTTTTCTTTATTTTGTTACATAGGGGCTATGTAGCGTGGCATTTCACTTTCCTTTATAAATGCTACACCCCAGGATATTTGGAACCGCCTGCCATGTTAAAGCCTTCCTCATTTTTAGGACACTTTTTAATTTTGTATGTTGGAAGCTACTTCCAAAGAAAACTAGTTTAGTTAATCAAAAGACAGCCCCTGATAGTCTGAACTAATGATGTTTCTTACTATTACAATGCATTATTTTATTGGTATCAATGATACGTTATTTTTTAGCACAGTTCATATTCAGTATCAATGATACTAAGGTTTTCCTTGTTAAAAGAAATGGTAATTATTTTTAATGAGGTTTCATACATTAGTAACTTCATTAATCCATTTATCAATAACTGAATAGCTTCGATCTTATGCATATTTCGCTAAAAGGCAATTGGATTCTACAGAACTATGTATATTGTCCATCTTTTAACCGAATACTCAGTCTAGAATTTCCCCTTTTCCCATTCAAATGATGTAGCTATGTTATGTACAGTTTGTTTGTACTGCTGAGCTATATTGTAAACACTTCATACCGGATGTTTATTTCTATCGGAACTGTAGTATCTGTTCTACTGTCACTCTAAATACCTTCCTATATTTACCATTGGTAAACTAAGAAATGAAGTAGTGTGTTGATGTACTATCAGAGAAAAGAGTCACTGTGATGATGTACTATCAGAGAAAAGAGTCACTGTGATGATGTACTATCAGAGAAAAGAGTCACTGTGATGATGTACTATCAGAGAAAAGAGTCACTGTGATGATGTACTATCAGAGAAAAGAGTCACTGTGATGATGTACTATCAGAGAAAAGAGTCACTGTGTTGATGTACTATCAGAGAAAAGAGTCACTGTGATGATGTACTATCAGAGAAAAGAGTCACTGTGATGATGTACTATCAGAGAAAAGAGTCACTGTGATGATGTACTATCAGAGAAAAGAGTCACTGTGTTGATGTACTATCAGAGAAAAGAGTCACTGTGATGATGTACTATCAGAGAAAAGAGTCACTGTGATGATGTACTATCAGAGAAAAGAGTCACTGTGATGATGTACTATCAGAGAAAAGAGTCACTGTGATGATGTACTATCAGAGAAAAGAGTCACTGTGATGATGTACTATCAGAGAAAAGAGTCACTGTGATGTACTGTCAGAGAAAAGAGTCACTGTGATGTACTGTCAGAGAAAAGAGTCACTGTGATGATGTACTGTCAGAGAAAAGAGTCACTGTGATGATGTACTGTCAGAGAAAAGAGTCACTGTGATGATGTACTATCAGAGAAATGAGTCACTGTGATGATGTACTATCAGAGAAAAGAGTCACTGTGATGATGTACTATTAGAGAAAAGAGTCACTGTGATGATGTACTATCTGAGAAAAGAGTCACTGTGATGATGTACTATCTGAGAAAAGAGTCACTGTGATGATGTACTATCTGAGAAAAGAGTCACTGTGATGATGTACTATCTGAGAAAAGAGTCACTGTGATGATGTACTATCTGAGAAAAGAGTCACTGTGATTATGTACTATCTGAGAAAAGAGTCACTGTGATTATGTACTATCAGAGAAAAGAGTCACTGTGATTATGTACTACCAGAGAAAAAAATCACTGCTTGATGCTAATTCAATCAATAACATTTTTCTTATTTTTTATTATTTTCAAATCTTACAAATTTGTCGTCGTTCACCCAGATCAATTTTTAAATATATACAAGCATTACAATTAGTAAAGTTCATTTTTGGAAATATGAACTTGGTAATAAACTGTGAGGAGATTATCACCGGTAGCTACTTCCTTCACTGTAGCTACATCCAGTAATGTTCTGATTGTTGCTCACTCTATGTGTAAGTTTACCCTATGTATATATGTGCTAGTTGCTATCCTCTATGTTTATCCTATGTTCCTATGTGCCACCATCTGCTAGTGATAGGGGTACATGTGGCCTCCTGGTGGGTGCCTGTAACTAAGGATAACCATCCCTAGTTTATGTAAAAACGTTGAAAGAGGTTACTCTACCACCCTACATTGTATCTGTTATTGTTCAAAGATACATGAAATAAACGAGAAAATATTTCTAAAGCAGAAATATTAAGCAGTTCAATCTAGAATCAGTATATTTAATTATGATGAGCCTGTATCTATGTGGTATAGCACTATAGTGAAGTATAGTGTTTATAGTGACTTGGATGTACAGTCTTGTACTATAAAATATTGTTGCTACTTTGGTATAAGTTTCCAAATTAAATACTTCGTTACTAAGAAAGGTAATGAAACACATTTTATTAAATGATTTGTAATATCTATTCAGCCATTCGACTAGTATTCTTGACTAGTATGGAAATATGTATTCATTCACTGCTGTTGGTGTCCCTGTTATTTTTTACTGCAGTTGGTACCCCTGTTATCTTTGACTGCAGTTGGTACCCCTGTTATCTTTGACTGCAGTTGGTACCCCTGTTATCTTTGACTGCAGTTGGTACCTCTGTTATCTTTGACTGCAGTTGGTACCTCTGTTATCTTTGACTGCAGTTGGTACCTCTGTTATCTTTGACTGCAGTTGGTACCTCTGTTATCTTTGACTGCAGTTGGTACCTCTGTTATCTTTCATTGCAGTTGGTCTTTCATTATCTTTCATTTATCTTTCATTGCAGTTGGTACCTCTATCTTTCATTGCAGTTGGTACCTCTGTTATCTTTCATTGCAGTTGGTACCTCTATCTTTCATTGCAGTTGGTACCTCTGTTATCTGTCATTGCAGTTGGCACCCCTGTTATAGTGCAGCTTGCTCTATGCATTATAATATACCCATGCATTTCATTTATAGAATTATGTTCATTTATATCAGTACATGATGCACTCAATTGTAAACTACCTCGAACCATTGTTCTAATTTATTAGAAAATGCTATCATTTATATAATCACCTATTGTTTCAGTTTATCGAATAATAATCAATAAATAATTATTTATTACGGCTTAACCATACATAAACCCACTTACATAAGAGTGCAAACGAGGCTGACATCTGCAGAGATTTACCAGTATATTCTGCACTGCAGTGTCCAAAAAAAGGAGAATGTTCAAATAAACGTGATATCTTTTATTTTTAGCATTTTAGTTGTTATACTTTCACCATACCTACTCTTTATCAGTTAGTTTGGTGACTGTAAGAACTTTATAATTGGTACCATTCATTTTGTTATGTGCAATGTTGTAAATACAACATTAAACTATCAACTTTAATTGGAAATATCATTTTTGGTATATTATGCACTACTCTTTTATTTATTTAACTATAATTTGTGTGCTATATATGGACTTTTTTCGTGTGTTTCATTGTCAGAGTTTTTAGCACCTGTGTGGTGTGTCGTGTGTTCTGTACCACACATACACTTGTTCAGGTGGCTATTTTCATACACGCTTGTGTGTTGTGTATTGGTAGCACATCTGGCTTCTATGTACCTATTTTTATTTTTATAACGTGGTGTAATATCTCTCTCGAGTCATTCCATTCATTTTAAAACACTTGCCCTTTTATATTACTGGGAAAATGTACGCATTATTTTGTTAATTTCTTCGTTGCTTATAAAATGACATTCCTCCAATTCCTTTACATTATGACTTCGGTATGTAGAACATTTTAAATTTTGAACCTGTTTAGCAACCGGAATGTTATTATTATTTCCTAAATAGAAATACCTTTATTTTTTAATTCATTGATGGAGTGGTGTTCATTCATCAAATAATATAGAGCTAGAAGATTCTTATGTCTTCTAACACTACTCTGAATTGCTAATAGAGTTAAGCGTAGTTGTAACCAGTCAGGGTAAATTACGAATTATCGGTCAGTTTCACGTCTTAGGTTATATAAGAAAAAAAGATATTGTTATTTTATTTTTATTTTAGTTGGTATCCATGATACCTTCAGGTATCATGGATACCAACAATTATAATATCGTTTTTTCTTATATGATCGAAGATGTGAAACTGACCGATAATTCGTAATTTACCCAAATGATGTGATTGAATTACCACGTGTGCTGATGTTTTTTTCTTTTGTTTCAGTTTCGGCCCCGTGCAGAGTGTAAAGCAACTGGGCGGGGCAACCTCAGACGGTGCTGATAACAACAACGGTGGTTCCTCCAGCAACTCCACCTGCTGGACTGTCGCCTTCGTAGATATATGCTCTGCTGCTAAAGCTCAGAAAGCAGACATCAGATTCGACGACAGACTACTCAAAACATCTTACTATGAGCCCTCTGTGGCCTCCCTATCGGGAAACTCTTCCCACTACCCCTCCTTACCTCCTCAGGGCTCCTCCTCCCAAAGCGGAGTCAACCACTACTCCTCTCAATCCAACATAGACTCCAGAAGTCCAAGATATCATCCTTCAGGGTAAGTTTCTACCATAAGCTCGAAAATGTATCCACTGCCATTGAATTTGCATCATTCTACATATTCCCACGATAACATGCATTATATATTGGTAACACAGATACGTAGATTACTGAATGAATTAATCTGCCCCATAGAGTTATGATATACTACTCTAGAGAGAGGAAGTGTTGCAGCGATTGCAGGACGCTAAGGAAGACGGTGTACAACCTTATTTTGTTTCAGTTATATCATTTCTCCATTAAAATGACGCTAAATTGCCAGTCACGTGACCCAAAAATAAGGATTTTTGCGTCCCGCAAAACGCGATATTATATTGGCCACTGACTCACCACTTGATCTGCCCTATATTTGATGGCAGTGGATACATTTATTGCGGAATTGGTATCTATGATACGTTTATTTAAAAAACAGATACCTAGAATGTTCTCTTCATATAATCTATGTTCCTTATTAAAATGTATCTAGGATACCCTATACATCTTATATCGTGATATGTCCTTTTAACTTCAAAAGTATTGATATGTTTGCACTTTATTTCGTTATTTCTTGTGTATGTTTCTTTTGCAGCTGTTCTAGTGTCAATTACTTACCACTAGTTGAAATAAGTGCTTAGTAGTTAATTGTGAAAATAACAGAAAACAAAGTGATTATAACAGTGAGTCTTTAAATGATTTCTAAACAGTGTAACATAGTGACTTAGTTCTTCGTACTTCAAAATAATTTTCTCATGCCATTTACTGTTATTTGAGTCGCACAGTTTACACTATCATCAACCGATTTAATTATTCAACGGACTTTGGTTATTTATGGATTTCATATTTATTTTCGATTTACCTTGTTGATTATAGAGTTACCATGGATATACCGTGTGGATTACTCAGTTACCTTGGATATACCGTGTGGATTACTCAGTTACCTTGGATATACCGTGTGGATTACTCAGTTACCTTGGATATACCGTGTGGATTACTCAGTTACCTTGAATATACCGTGTGGATTACTCAGTTACCTTGGATATACCGTGTGGATTACTCAGTTACCTTGGATATACCGTGTGGATTACTCAGTTACCTTGGATATACCGTGTGGATTACTCAGTTACCTTGGATATACCGTGTGGATTACTCAGTTACCTTGGATATACCGTGTGGATTACTCAGTTACCTTGGATATATCGTGTGGATTACTCAGTTACCTTGGATATATCGTGTGGATTACTCAGTTACCTTGGAAATACCGTGTGGATTTTTCAGTGACTATGGATATACCGTGTGGATTACTCAGTTACCTTGGATATGCCGTGTGGATTACTCAGTTACCTTGGATATATCGTGTGGATTACTCAGTTACCTTGGAAATACCGTGTGGATTTTTCAGTGACTATGGATATACCGTGTGGATTACTCAGTTACCTTGGATATACCGTGTGGATTACTCAGTTACCTTGGATATATCGTGTGGATTACTCAGTTACCTTGGAAATACCGTGTGGATTTTTCAGTGACTATGGATATACCGTGTGGATTACTCAGTTACCTTGGATATGCCGTGTGGATTACTCAGTTACCTTGGATATACCGTGTGGATTACTCATTTACCTTGGATATACCGTGTGGATTACTCATTTACCTTGGATATACCGTGTGGATTACTCAGTTACCTTGGATATACCGTGTGGATTACTCACTTACCTTGGATATACCGTGTGGATTACTCAGTTACCTTGGATATATCGTGTGGATTACTCAGTTACCTTGGAAATACCGTGTGGATTTTTCAGTGACTATGGATATACCGTTTGGATTACTCAGTTACCTTGGAAATACCGTGTGGATTACTCAGTTACCTTGGATATACCGTTTGGATTACTCAGTTATCTTGGATATACCGTTTGGATTACTCAGTTACCTTGGATATACCGTGTGGTTTACTCAGTTATCTTGGAAATACCGTGTGGATTACTCAGTTACCTTGGATATACCGTTTGGATTACTCAGTTACCTTGGATATACCGTGTGGTTTACTCAGTTACCTTGGAAATACCGTGTGGTTTACTCAGTTACCTTGGAAATACCGTGTGGATTACTCAGTTACCTTGGAAATACCGTGTGGATTACTCAGTTACCTTGGAAATACCGTGTGGATTACTCAGTTACCTTGGAAATACCGTGTGGTTTACTCAGTTACCTTGGAAATACCGTGTGGATTACTCAGTTACCTTGGATATACCGTTTGGATTACTCAGTTACCTTGGATATACCGTGTGGTTTACTCAGTTACCTTGGAAATACCGTGTGGTTTACTCAGTTACCTTGGAAATACCGTGTGGTTTACTCAGTTACCTTGGAAATACCGTGTGGATTACTCAGTTACCTTGGAAATACCGTGTGGATTACTCAGTTACCTTTATTTCAGTTATTTTCTGGGTATTAAATATATTAAATTTTATTTTTCATTGTGTTTCTAAGCTTATTTTTAATTACAGTCTCTTCCTCAGATATTGTCCTTTGTTAATTCTTTTAATTACTGTGTGTCTATTGCTGTCATGTTGAACGTCATGAATAGGGTTGTGACAATATGCTTTTGAACTATAAATCTTAAGAATATCTTAGACGAAATGAAATGGTATCGAATACTATATACCGCTGGTGTAGAATGATTCAATACCTTTTAATTATCTGTCTTTAATATTTTCAGAATCTATGTTTATAGAAGCATATTGTCACAACCCATCAATTGTTATATTTTGCACTGAAGAGCGCGCATCAAATTTTCTGTTTTGTACATTTTTTTCAAACTGAAATAGATTACGTCATTTTTATTTCCCTATACTTTCTTCTTGAAGGTAAAGTTAGCATATAAAACGCCACGTTTTCACCGCCCAGTTTACGCCTCTTCAATTAATCATGGTTAAATGAATGGAAAGCGATTTGCAGTCTATACTAGCGTTTCTACCGCCTTCCATTCATTTAACCGTGATTAATTGAAGAGGCGTAAATTGGGCGGTGAAAACGCGGCGTTTAATCTGCTGACATAGAATATGCCTTAGCTGAGATGCGCTATCAAGTTGTCTGTCTGTCGTTGGTAGCTGCCCCATGATAGATAAGATACTATTTAGCATTGTTGGTGATAAGATAAACACCTGTGAGTTCCCTCTTGCAACATGCACTGGTAATTCATTCTCAGCATGCATTGCCATTCCACTTTTCGGTATGTCCCATTGATTTAAATTTAGAATGCAAGAAATGATGTTCTCTAGCGTTAATTATGTTACGGACTTACAATTGTAACTTTCCATTGAAAACATCTTATGAAGAGAAAGAGCACTCTATGGTTTTATATCAGTTCATTTATAATGCATTAATATGCATATACGCTTTAACTAGAGCTAAAATAGAAAACTTAAAAGTATTTATGTTATGTTTCTCTTCCATCCGTGAGTGCAGCCACCGGTGCTTGTGACCCTTTTTGTCACATTTATTGCTAAGTGACTACATTCACGGAGTAGCTTTTCTGCAACCATGAGTATTGTCACAGTCTGGTTATACGGGACTTTGTTCATAGAGTAGCTTTTCTGCATCCATGATTACTGTCACTTTGTCACAAACTGGTAATATGGGATTTTCCAAGCAAGTACATTTTCCTTTTTGACTGCTTCTTCCAGTCCCTTGTATTTGATTTTTCTTTTACATCAGCGATATGGTCTTTAAGTTTAAGAATTCGTTAAACCCCTATTAATTATATATCACTCCGTTTGAATATGTGGAAATGCTTTAAATCATTAACTATATTAGATACTCGCTTCAAGGCTTGACTTACTACTCTCGCTTCCTTTTTCATTTTTCTGACAGGGAATTCCTTCTGACGATTCCAGTTTGACTCTATTATTTATTTAAGGAAATCCTTCATAAATATCTTTGTTTCGATAGACTGAGATCAAGAACGCGCGTCCTAAACTGGAAGGAGCACTTCCGTGCTCACGCTTTGTTCACAGCAGTTCTAGTGTGTTTGTGAGCAGTGATGTCTGACCCCTGTCATTTAGCAGTGAAACACACACAACAGATAAGTCAGTGTAGCTGTTAGAGGTGAAAGTCTAGTCACCTTTCACCTTTACATAGCAAAGCTACTTCAAACTCTCATGGCTCTTTTTCAATACCATATTATCTGATAAGATCAAAATAGTACTTACTATGTAAGCATCAAACCCATAGTTAAAAAAGAATGCCGTATAAAACTTAACCGTCCGCAATCTGCGAAGGTAAATATATATAAAGTTTAAGTGTTGTATACCTCGGATAAACTGTGTTCTTCTTTAACTATAATAATTGATGAAAGACCAGAAGGACGAACTATACATCGATTATTGCTATACTAGAATGTTTGTGAATTATGATAAATTATAATGGTATAAATGGGCATTGGATACATGTAATAATGTATTAAATACGCTATTTATCAAATACCTTACTTTTTTAACTACGGTACTGATGTTCGTTATGAAGCAAGTTACTCATCATATACGTTAATTAGTAAGTACACGTTACTTACCTTATACGTTAATTAGTAAGTACACGTTACTTACCTTATACGTTAATTAGTAAGTACACGTTACTCATCATATACGTTAATTAGTAAGTACACGTTACTTACCTTATACGTTAATTAGTAAGTACACGTTACTTACCTTATACGTTAATTAGTAAGTACACGTTACTTACCTTATACGTTAATTAGTAAGTACACGTTACTTACCTTATACGTTAATTAGTAAGTACACGTTACTTACCTTATACGTTAATTAGTAAGTACACGTTACTTACCTTATATGTTAATTAGTAAGTACACGTAACTTACCTTATACGTTAATTAGTAAGTACACGTTACTTACCTTATACGTTAATTAGTAAGTACACGTTACTTACCTTATACGTTAATTAGTAAGTACACGTTACTTACCTTATACGTTAATTAGTAAGTACACGTTACTTACCTTATACGTTAATTAGTAAGTACACGTTACTTACCTTATATGTTAATTAGTAAGTACACGTTACTTACCTTATATGTTAATTAGTAAGTACACGTAACTTACCTTATACGTTAATTAGTAAGTACACGTTACTTACCTTATACGTTAATTAGTAAGTACACGTTACTTACCTTATACGTTAATTAGTAAGTACACGTTACTTACCTTATACGTTAATTAGTAAGTACACGTTACTTACCTTATACGTTAATTAGTAAGTACACGTTACTTACCTTATACGTTAATTAGTAAGTACACGTTACTTACCTTATACGTTAATTAGTAAGTACACGTTACTTACCTTATACGTTAATTAGTAAGTACACGTTACTTACCTTATACGTTAATTAGTAAGTACACGTTACTTACCTTATACGTTAATTAGTAAGTACACGTTACTTACCTTCTACGTTAATTAATAAGTACACGTTACTTACCTTATACGTTAATTAGTAAGTACACGTTACTTACCTTATACGTTAATTAGTAAGTACACGTTACTTACCTTCTACGTTAATTAATAAGTACACGTTACTTACCTTCTACGTTAATTAATAAGTACACGTTACTTATTAAATACCCCACTCATCAAATAGCTTATTTATCCTAAGCTAAAGGGACTCTTCATTTTTGTTTGTGTTAACATCAATCGTTACACAGTTCAACTGCTTTGTGACTACTTATGGTAAGTAGGTGTAAACAGCAACCACTAGAGCTATTAAAAGATACCACCACAGGCCTATAGGAATTTCAAGGTTGCGGTATGGTTGTATTACATCTCATTGGTTGTTACAGAGGAAACCAGTTGGTGTGTTATTTTCAATGTTTCACCCCCACACGTTGTCAAGGACTGACTCCTATAAGAACATAACTAGATGAAACAGGAACTTGGTTCAAAACTTTCCTCTTTGACTGCTACTTCCAGTCCCTTGTACTTGATATTCATTTGAGCTTTTTGGTCTCTGGTTAAAGCAGACGTTAAACCCCTACATCCATGTACTTGCTTTGTGTACTTGGTGTCTAATGTACTCGTGTACTTGATTATCTACATTTGTGTAATTGGCGTCTAATGTACTAGTGGTCACGTGATTATCTACATCCATGTACTTGCTTTGTGTACTTGGCGTCTATTGTACTTGTGTACTTGATTATCTACATCCATGTACTTGCTTTGTGTACTTGGCGTCTTTTGTACTTGTGTGCTTGATTATCTACATCCATGTACTTGCTTTGTGTACTTGGTGTCTAATATACTTGTGTACTTGATTATCTACATCCATGTACTTGCTTTGTGTACTTGGTGTCTAATGTACTCGTGTACTTGATTATCTACATTTGTGTAATTGGCGTCTAATGTACTAGTGGTCACGTGATTATCTACATCCATGTACTTGCTTTGTGTACTTGGCGTCTATTGTACTTGTGTACTTGATTATCTACATCCATGTACTTGCTTTGTGTACTTGGCGTCTTTTGTACTTGTGTGCTTGATTATCTACATCCATGTACTTGCTTTGTGTACTTGGTGTCTAATATACTTGTGTACTTGATTATCTACATCCATGTACTTGCTTTGTGTACTTGGTGTCTAATGTACTCGTGTACTTGATTATCTACATTTGTGTAATTGGCGTCTAATGTACTAGTGGTCACGTGATTATCTACATCCATGTACTTGCTTTGTGTACTTGGCGTCTATTGTACTTGTGTACTTGATTATCTACATCCATGTACTTGCTTTGTGTACTTGGCGTCTTTTGTACTTGTGTGCTTGATTATCTACATCCATGTACTTGCTTTGTGTACTTGGTGTCTAATATACTTGTGTACTTGATTATCTACATCCATGTACTTGCTTTGTGTACTCGGCGTCTAATGTACTCGTGGTCACGTGATTATATACATCCATGTACTTGGTGTCTAATGTACTCTGGGCTAGTGCATTCGTGCTCGTGTACTTTTCATATATTTTCGTTTACATGTTGGTTGTACTAGTCTATTCCTATACATTTTGTGTACCTCTTTGTGATGGTGTACCTCTGTGTGATGGTGTACCTCTGTGTGATGGTGTACCTCTGTGTGATGGTGTACCTCTGTGTGATGGTGTACCTCTGTGTGATGGTGTACCTCTCTGTGTGATGGTGTACCTCTCTGTGTGATGGTGTACCTCTCTGTGTGATGGTGTACCTCTCTGTGTGATGGTGTACCTCTCTGTGTGATGGTGTACCTCTCTGTGTGATGGTGTACCTCTCTGTGTGATGGTGTACCTCTCTGTGTGATGGTGTACCTCTGTGTGATGGTGTACCTCTCTGTGTGATGGTGTACCTCTCTGTGTGATGGTGTACCTCTGTGTGATGGTGTACCTCTGTGTGATGGTGTACCTCTGTGTGATGGTGTACCTCTCTGTGTGATGGTGTACCTCTCTGTGTGATGGTGTACCTCTCTGTGTGATGGTGTACCTCTCTGTGTGATGGTGTACCTCTGTGTGATGGTGTACCTCTGTGTGTGATGGTGTACCTCTGTGTGTGATGGTGTACCTCTGTGTGTGATGGTGTACCTCTGTGTGATGGTGTACCTCTCTGTGTGATGGTGTACCTCTCTGTGTGATGGTGTACCTCTCTGTGTGATGGTGTACCTCTCTGTGTGATGGTGTACCTCTCTGTGTGATGGTGTACCTCTGTGTGTGATGGTGTACCTCTGTGTGTGATGGTGTACCTCTGTGTGTGATGGTGTACCTCTGTGTGTGATGGTGTACCTCTGTGTGTGATGGTGTACCCCTACAGTGTACCTCTGTCTTATAGTGTACCTTTACAGTGTACCTCTCTGTGTGATGGTGTACCTCTCTGTGTGATGGTGTACCTCTACAGTGTACCTGTTGCTCTGAGTGCTCTTCCTTGCATTAGTTGTAACTAACCACTGGTGAGATAGAACTCTTTTGAAGGTCACACTCTTTGAGGTGGATGTCCGCTGCTATTGTTCGTACCTACGCACTCGCACCAGTACGCACTTCAAACGTACGCACTCTGCGCACTGGGACATTAGGATGCGCACTCTCAACTTACGCACTCTGCGCACTTGGAGATTAGGATGCGCACTCTCAACATATGCACTCTGTGCACTTATATATTAGGATGCACACTCTCAACATATGCACTCTGTGCACTTATATATTAGGATGCACACTCTCAACTTATGTACACTGTGCACTTATATATTAGGATGCACACTCTCAACATATGCACTCTGTGCACTTATATATTAGGATGCACACTCTCAACATATGCACTCTGTGCACTTATATATTAGGATGCACACTCTCAACATATGCACTCTGTGCACTTATATATTAGGATGCACACTCTCAACATATGCACTCTGTGCACTTATATATTAGGATGCACACTCTCAACATATGCACTCTGTGCACTTATATATTAGGATGCACACTCTCAACATATGCACTCTGTGCACTTATATATTAGGATGCACACTCTCAACATATGCACTCTGTGCACTTATATATTAGGATGCACACTCTCAACATATGCACTCTGTGCACTTATATATTAGGATGCACACTCTCAACATATGCACTCTGTGCACTTATATATTAGGATGCACACTCTCAACATATGCACTCTGTGCACTTATATATTAGGATGCACACTCTCAACATATGCACTCTGTGCACTTATATATTAGGATGCACACTCTCAACATATGCACTCTGTGCACTTATATATTAGGATGCACACTCTCAACATATGCACTCTGTGCACTTATATATTAGGATGCACACTCTCAACTTATGTACACTGTGCACTTATATATTAGGATGCACACTCTCAACTTATGTACACTGTGCACTTATATATTAGGATGCACACTCTCAACTTATGTACACTGTGCACTTATATATTAGGATGCACACTCTCAACATATGCACTCTGTGCACTTATATATTAGGATGCACACTCTCAACTTATGTACACTGTGCACTTATATATTAGGATGCACACTCTCAACTTATGTACACTGCGCAGTGCGCATTTTTGTACGCATCGTTCTACATTTCTGATCGTGTAATAAAAACTATAACAACTAGCTACCTATTAGCTTTTATTCTAGTTGAATAGGTATCCATGATACAGACAACCATAATGGATACCAAATTTAATGACTAGTTATTATATTATATATTAACGAAAATGCGTAACCATTCTATAACTTGTAACTTCCCCTACTATTAAAATTGACAATTAATATCGGTAGGCATTGGTGTGCAGACTTGGCACACTTCCTCATATTGTATTACACACTACTGTGACTGTAGCAATACATTCTAGTGCTATGGGAATACGCACCAAATGTACCATTGGTCTGTTAAATGCAATTATTGTGGTATGCATGCAAAATTATGTATGTGTTATATAACCATATTTCGAAGTTTTAACATGTATTCGTTGGTTTATTGTTTTTAATTACATTCTTCTGGAATAATCACATAGCTTTGATTATTGTAAGTTCCTCCTTTTTTTTCTTAGTAAATAATTCTAGAGATATTAGCATACTACTGTAATAATATTCCTTTATAAAAGGTATATTTCTCTTTGACGTTTCTCCTCAGTCTTTATAGTGCTATGAAGTGTCAAACTTATCTAACATTGTTTTGAGGCAATTTCCTCTCTACTTCTATTGGGTATTATAAATAAATCAAAGAGCCTCTGTTTGATGCTAATCCCACAAATCACAGTTTTCTAATTTCCTATTTCTAAATCTTACTAATTTATCGTCGTGTAGCTACCCAATTTTAGAACATCAAAAAGCATTACAATTAGTAAAGTTTCTCTTTGACAATGTGAAACTATTAAAGTGTGAAGAAATCATCACACTTCTCTCTGACTGTACGTACCTGCAGTTTCTTCACTCTGCCATTTGAAAATACGTATGTAATTCTCTGTGCGATTTCTGTGCCAGTTTTGGCATCTAGCAAGTGCTTGTGTAATGATGCCAGGCGCTAGTGATCGCTTTGCTTGTCATTTTGAATGGCTGGCACTCTAACCTGATATCAAACTCTCAAATAGAAATAGACTTTCAATTTTAATTAGGACAGATTTAAACATATATCCAGTTCATTTTAACTGTAATCTTTTTTAATACCTAAATGTTCAATAGTGATTTTAACTGTTATCTCTGTTTGTTGATGACGTCATTTGAAGCATTACATGCCAAATACTACGCTGCAGTTAGATACTTTACTTTAATTTAACATATCTCTAGTTGACTTAGACCTAACTAGAATCTTGAGAGTGAAACATATTAAATTATTTGGGTTGAACCAGTTACCAATGTTCTGTCTCTTTTCGTCACATTTCCTTATTCACGGAGTAGCTTTTCTGCATCCATGAGCGTTGTCACCGACTAGTGCTAGGTGACTTTGTTCATGGAGCCACTTTATTCTCTGACTGCTCCTTCAAGTCCTTTGTATTCAATTTTCTTTTAACGTTTTGCGATATTGAAGCAGACTATATCGAAAACGGACGTTACTAAATTAATAGATATAATTCCTTATTTAATGTTCATTATGAAGCATGCATTTATTTATTAGTATTTGAAGAACTAATAATTCATTGCATGCATTTCTTGTGGAACTGTTTGGACTCTATAGACTCTATTTCTTCAATACAAACTCTGTTTCAATGAGAGGATTTTCTATTAATTTATATTTATTTGTTGTATTTATCCCTAACTTCACGACATAGTGGAATTAGTGACCCGTTTTTTTTATATTATTAATTTATGAATACATGAATGTTCTTCACCGTAAGAGTTCATCTCCAGTGGAATATTATTTGTATTGACTGTAAATAGATATTGTATGAATGTTCTTCACCGTAAGAGTTCATCTCTAGTGGAATATTATTTGTATTGACTGAAAATAGATATTGTATGAATGTTCTTCACCGTAAGAGTTCATCTCTAGTGGAATATTATTTGTATTGACTGTAAATAGATATTGTATGAATGTTCTTCACCTTAAGAGTTCATCTCTAGTGGAATATTATTTGTATTGACTGTAAATAGATATTGTATGAATGTTCTTCACCGTAAGAGTTCATCCCTAGTGGAATATTATTTGTATTGACTGTAAATAGATATCGTATGAATGTCTTCACCCTAAGTGTGTAATATTATTTGTATCTTGCTCAGACGAATTAGTTTGTTATTCACATTATTTCATTCTATATAAAAAGAATTTGAAAACTGTTCTCACAGCAAATAATTTCGTTAAAATCATTCATTTCAAGAAATGACTCAATTTAGTTACTTGTTATCATTTCATTACTAGCATTAAGTCATTTCTTAGTCTCTCTGTCTCATGTTCGTAATTTCTCATTCATTTCGTAATTTGTTCCCATTATTTCACTTGACACTTTTTATATTTTAATTCGCGATATTTCTTCATAATATTATTGTAATTTTATTATTTAATTCATTTTATAATTCGTCCGGTAACTTTCACCGTTTCTCTCCTGTTGTGCTGGGGTGAACTGTTTCTCTCCTGTTGTTCTGGGGTGAACTGCTTCTCTCTCCTGTTGTGCTGGGGTGAACTGTTTCTCTCTCCTGTTGTGCTGGGGTGAACTGTTTTTCTCTCCTGTTGTGCTGGGGTGAACTGTTTCTCTCTCCTGTTGTGCTGGGGTTAACTGTTTCTCTCTCCTGTTGTGCTGGGGTTAACTGTTTCTCTCCTGTTCTTGCTAGGGTGAACTCTTTCCCTCTCCTGTTCTTGCTTGGGTGAACTCTTTCCCTCTCCTGTTCTTGCTTGGGTGAACTCTCTCCCTCTCCTGTTCCTGCTAGGGTGAACTGTTTCTCTCGCCTGTTCCTGCTAGGGTGAACGGTTTCTCTCGCCTGTTCTTGCTAGGGTGAACTGTTTCTCTCTCCTGTTCTTGCTAGGGTGAACTCTTTCCCTCTCCTGTTATTGCTAGGGTGAACTGTTTCCCTCTCCTGTTCTTGCTAGGGTGAACTGTTTCACTCTCCTGTTCTTGCTAGGGTGAACTGTTTCCCTCTCCTGTTCTTGCTAGGGTGAACTGTTTCTCTCGCCTGTTCTTGCTAGGGTGAACTCTTTCCCTCTCCTGTTCTTTCTAGGGTGAACTCTTTCCCTCTCCTGTTCTTTCTAGGGTGAACTCTTTCCCTCTCCTGTTCTTTCTAGGGTGAACTCTTTCCCTCTCCTGTTCTTGCTAGGGTGAACTCTTTCCCTCTCCTGTTCTTGCTAGGGTGAACTCTTTCCCTCTCCTGTTCTTGCTAGGGTGAACTCTTTCCCTCTCCTGTTCTTGCTAGGGTGAACTGTTTCCCTCTCCTGTTCTTGCTAGGGTGAACTGTTTCCCTCTCCTGTTCTTGCTAGGTTGAACTGTTTCCCTCTCCTGTTCTTGCTAGGTTGAACTGTTTCCCTCTCCTGTTCTTGCTAGGGTGAACTCTTTCCCTCTCCTGTTCTTGCTAGGGTGAACTCTTTCCCTCTCCTGTTCTTGCTAGGGTGAACTGTTTCCCTCTCCTGTTCTTGCTAGGTTGAACTGTTTCCCTCTCCTGTTCTTGCTAGGGTGAACTCTTTCCCTCTCCTGTTCTTGCTAGGGTGAACTGTTTCTCTCGCCTGTTCTTGCTAGGGTGAACTGTTTCTCTTCTGTTCGTTTTCCCAGAGGTCACCTCTAAGTTGAACACATGTGTGTGTGTGTGTTTTCATGTACGTTCTTATGTAAGGAGGACACGTACATGTAGGCACATACTTCCACTCACCATAGCGCAAATAAGTACCTAAAGTAGTTTATATTTGGTAGCAATGTCCCAAGAGGCGATATTGTTGCTGGTGATGTTCAATAAAGTAAATAATAGTTATATACTTTTTCTCAATGTGTACGAAGATGTGGAACTGACTGATGATTCAGAACTTACCCTGCGCAGTCATTACATCCGGTCAGAGGTTTGAGTTGCACTAGTGGCTGGTCTAGTGTTATCTTTTTCACAGTGTATTGTTATTCTACAGGTAATATGGCGTCTATCACCAATTTCACACTGAGCAATGCATCACAAGTTAGTCATTGAGATGTTACTTGCATTGAATGCATCTTCAAACTGCTTCTAATTTCAACACTCAAAATCACTACAGTTGAAAAGCTGCAATGTTGCTTTGATCACTTTGCAGTTCTTTTTAACTTACTTGCATGTAAAATAGTAGCAACACTTCGTAATATAATTTATAATGCTATTAATCCTCAGTGAATTGATTGGTTAAAAATGGCGTTACTGTACCGAAAAAACTATACCTATTGTATCTATACACTGAATACTGATGTACTTCTGTATCGACGATACAGGATAGTTTCGTATCTATGATACAGAGTTATCACCTGTATCTATTCATGATGCAGATGTTGTCTTGTGTTGTATCCTGTATACTGTAAAGTATATACAGATCCTTTCATAATTTACATGTATAGATGGTACTCTCCGACTGTTATATCATTGAATAACTTCAATATGTTGTTAATTATTAAATTCAAGACTTTTCTTGTTACAAATAAGAGCAATGAAGTTTCGTCAAAGGTACTCAGGTTGGTGCTAACTAGTGCTGGTAGTGGTGCTATTCCACCACTGTCAGTTGATGTCACTGTGACGCTCCCTAGCGGATTTGCCCCATCTGGTAGGTATGACCACGCCCACTGTCAATGAACGGTGAGTGAGTATTCTCCTGTTGAAGCTGTTACTCAGCCACTGGTGTTGTCAATTTATCTATCTAACAACCATCATATTATATAGTGACATTTATCAAAATAGATACCATAGAATGTTAGCCCCGGGGTGTGTAGCGAGTTAGCCCCGGGGTGTGTAGCGAGTTAGCCCAGGGGGTGTGTAGCGAGTTAGCCCAGGGGTGTGTAGCGAGTTAGCCCAGGGGTGTGTAGCGAGTTACCCCAGGGGTGTGTTACCCCACTCACGTTGGTCAGTGTGTTTAATTACACCGTGTGAATTTGCGGCAGGAAGAGTCAGGTATGTTTTTATCTCCTTCCTTCCTCCTGCCGCCATCTTCTCTTCATTTCCCTCCTACTGCTTTGGAGCTATAGCCACTTTATTTGTTGGCTATAGGTAGACTACGTAGTGGTACATCTGTGTACCAAAAGCTAAGAGAACAGCTTAACTAACTTTGATGTATACAAGTACACTACGTAGTGGTACATCTGTGTACCAAAAGCTAAGAGAACAGCTTAACTAACATTGATGTATCCTTTTAAACTACGTAGTGGTACATCATGTACCACTAGCTGAAATATCAGATGAGTGACGTCAACCCATTGAACTTTCTTACCATTCGTTTGACGTCAGTGTAGCTATACTATAAATGTCTCAGCTAACCAATGGTTGCTATTCTCAGTCGCTAATATTATTTCTATTATCTGAGGGAAGATCTTCATATGGTCTCTTTATTATCTCTCTATTTGGCTCTAGCAATTTATTAATGTCTTGGAACGTTTTAATTCATTCCAAGTATCTTCATTTATTGCATCATTTCTATTCCCATCTTTGTCTTGTGAAAATTGCTTCGTATTTTAAACCCATACTGTATACTACAGATTGCTCTATTTAATTCTGATAATTATTTTTTAAATGAGTAGTGTGAACATATTGCTTTCAGTGAGACTTCTGTGGCTGATAGTACATGAGCGGCCGGTGTTTTTGTTGCGGATAGTCCTCACTCACGTGCTTCTGAGTCAGTGTATTATCTGCGCAAACGCAGTCGCTACCCTCCTGCCTCACTGCTACCAATTGACCACAGTGACCTTGTACAGTCCAATGATTGGGTGACACTGCTTGTATCACATTTCAACAAACTTTACTAATTCTAACGCTTGTAGATATTCTAAAATTGGTGTGAGTACCCGACATCATCGCAGTGACTCTTTTCTCTGATAGTACATCATCACAGTGACTCTTTTCTCTGATAGTACATCATCACAGTGACTCTTTTCTCTGATAGTACATCATCACAGTGACTCTTTTCTCTGATAGTACATCATCACAGTGACTCTTTTCTCTGATAGTACATCATCACAGTGACTCTTTTCTCTGATAGTACATCATCACAGTGACTCTT
Source organism: Caprella mutica (assembly GCA_947561585.1). Taxonomy (NCBI): domain Eukaryota; kingdom Metazoa; phylum Arthropoda; class Malacostraca; order Amphipoda; family Caprellidae; genus Caprella; species Caprella mutica. The sequence goes on along the minus strand of CANNZV010002702.1, from coordinate 5,436 downwards.
TTCTCTGGTAGTACATCATCACAGTGACTCTTTTCTCTGGTAGTACATCATCACAGTGACTCTTTTCTCTGATAGTACATCATCACAGTGACTCTTTTCTCTGATAGTACATCATCACAGTGACTCTTTTCTCTGATAGTGCATCATCACAGTGACTCTTTTCTCTGATAGTACATCATCACAGTGACTCTTTTCTCTGATAGTACATCATCACAGTGACTCTTTTCTCTGATAGTACATCATCACAGTGATTCTTTTCTCTGATAGTACATCATCACAGTGACTCTTTTCTCTGATAGTACATCACCACAGTGACTCTTTTCTCTGATAGTACATCATCACAGTGACTCTTTTCTCTGATAGAACATCATCACAGTGACTCTTTTCTCTGGTAGTACATCATCACAGTGATTCTTTTCACTGATAGTACATAGGAGAGTATTGGTTATGGTACATAAAGTAGCTAGTTCGTTAGTTTACAAACTGTCAGAATTTCTCATGCAGAACTGTTGCAATTTGTCTGATCAAATGAATAGATTGTTAGTTGTTTTTAGGTATAATACATTCATTTTAGTATCTAAAGACATGTGTCAGACTGTACAGTTAGCGTGATTGAGTCACTGTACGTTTGTCTTCATTCAATTCTTGACTCATTGACTCTTCAGTAAGTTTGATAAATTTACCTCTTGTGGAGGATGTCAAGAGATAACAAATGTAATGGTGATTAACTCACCTTCTCAGGACTAGAGTGTACAGAGACTGTAATATCAGACTGAGTAACTACACTCTCCTTCTCAGGACTAGAGTGTACAGAGACTGTAATATCAGACTGAGTAACTACACTCACCTTCTCAGGACTAGTGTACAGAGACTGTAATATCAGACTGAGTAACTACACTCACCTTCTCAGGACTAGAGTGTACAGAGACTGTAATATCAGACTGAGTAACTACACTCACCTTCTCAGGACTAGAGAGTACAGAGACTGTAATATCAGACTGAGTAACTACACTCTCCTTCTCAGGACTAGAGTGTACAGAGACTGTAATATCAGACTGAGTAACTACACTCACCTTCTCAGGACTAGTGTACAGAGACTGTAATATCAGACTGAGTAACTACACTCACCTTCTCAGGACTAGAGTGTACAGAGACTGTAATATCAGACTGAGTAACTACACTCACCTTCTCAGGACTAGAGTGTACAGAGACTGTAATATCAGACTGAGTAACTACACTACCTTCTCAGGACTAGAGTGTACAGAGACTGTGATATCAGACTGAGTAACTACTGTCAGTTTGTATATATGAACATGAAATTAGTTGCCCCATGTAGTGTCATTGTAACTATTCCTCTCTTCCATCTTAACACTAAACTCTACAGTCCACACCCTCTTGTAACAGGTGTATTCTCTATTGCTATTTATACAGATATCACACCTATTTGCCCTGTACAGGTGTGCAGATAAGCTCTCAACAGCTGTTTTTTGACAGGTGTCTAGGTGGCACATTTTATTTCGTTAAATAATTAGTAAATTGGATGGTATTTGGTGCACCAAATTGATTTTGTGTGTTATACATTGTAAGCATCTATATCATTAGTTTTTGAGTTTAATGATTCGTTGGATTTGGTAAAACAAAAAGAACATGTCAAATTCAACGTGATTTTACTGGCTATTGTATCATGAATAAACTCTTCAGATGTGAACCCTCTGAACTGTTGTAAACTGGATTTAGAATATCCTGTTGTTTATTTTTTATCAACTGTCTTTGCTTCATTATTCCCCATATCTGTTCCTTTTTATTCCATTCTCTTTCACCCACGTTATCCTTGAGCGCGAGGAGATTTAGTGCCAGCACACTCATTCATGACACTCGTGTGCATCTCTAACTGGTTTGGTAGCTGCTGCAGGTTCATTCCTGACTCTCTGTGTGTTTCTCTTTGAGTCTTTTCATCAATTTAGGGACTTAGGAAACTGTAGCTAAAGTGGTACAATGTGTTAAATTACAATGGTTTCATTCTTTTTAATTGGTATCCATATGATGAGACCTGAAGGTATCACGGATACCATATAAAATAACGAGTTGAAATGTCTCGTTATTTGAACAATTTAAAAATTCAAGTATTTACCAATAATAATCTATGAGATTCCTTATAAAGTTCGAACAGTAAATTGATTGTTCGGTGTAGTAGTTTTTTGAATAGTACATCTTTACACTGTGAACATTGTATACGTCGTTGAGATGGTGTTTTGTTACATTTTAGCACAGTGACACCTCTAACAATGATATAATGTTGTTGCTTCAACTATTTTGATGATGCGAGTTTCATGCTTTTCCATTTTTTGACGGTGAGAAACTAGTTCAGAAGATGTATCAAGTTTGACTGGAAATTCAGCCTTGTGAGCATCTTATCTGTTCATCATTCCCTCTAAATGATAATTAAAATACACATATACAGTATACTTTAGAGTCTAAAGTATACTGTATATGTGTATTTTAATTATCATTTAAGAATATTAATCCCTTTTCATTGCTTTAAAACGTATACTTGTTTTTATGAAGAACATAATAAATGTTTGTTTATGTATATACGTTTAATGTTTGTATGATTCTCGTTAAGATTTTACCTTCATTGCTCCATAGCACGTATACAGTATACATGTTAATGTAATATATGTGTAGTGAAGTACTTCTCTATTTTTAGCTGGCAATAAAGTGATCAAAATGGCATAAGCCAGTCTATGGAGAAAATGAAATTTAGGATATCTATTAGAAGTCATGGTTATCCCCTACCTACCCAGTCTAAAAATTAGAAGTGATTGACGAAAACTCAAACGTAATTTACTATAAATTTCTACCCAGTCTATCGTACATTCTCTACTAAATTTTCTTGATCATGTCTAACATTATATCTTGGGATGAAATCCTCTCTCTATTACCGTAATGGACAATAACATTACGATGTTCCTGCCGATTGCTAACTTTTGCACTCTATTTGCAATCCCATTATGGAACTTTCTGAGTCGAGTATTTCACCACAAGTGAAGCCCCTACTTGCACTCTAGTTTTTTCTGCGAAATAGTTGTTTGATGGTGATTGCCATGGTGATGACCCTGGTTAAGAGCCACAACTTCCACACCTCACTATCGATTGCTGCCTGCCCTCTAAATTCTAAAGGCTATCGGTCGATGTACTTCAGTCAATGATCGAACGTTGCATCGTGTTAACTTATTATGCCTATCAGTTAGAGCACGCAGTCTTAGGTGTGAACTGTTGTAAATGCTCATGTTACTCCAGTGAAAACATTGTAAATTACAAATTACTAAATGGTGTTATGTTGTAAAGATTCATGGTACTCCGTGAAAATGTTGTGAATTGTGATACGTGGTGAATGCCTAAATGATCATGTTACTCTAGTGAAGATGTTGTGAATGGTTTTGTAACTGGTTGCATGAATAGCAGTTAATGGCCAATTGGTGTTACATGATTCTATTGTCTTTGTGGTGTTACATGATTCTATTGTCTTTGTGGTGTTATAGGAAGATTCTATTGTCTTTGTGGTGTTATAGGAAGATTCTATTGTCTTTGTGGTGTTATAGGAAGATTCTATTGTCTTTATGGTGTTTTATGAAGATTCTATTGTCTTTGTGGTGTTATAGGAAGATTCTATTGTCTTTGTGGTGTTATAGGAAGATTCTATTGTCTTTGTGGTGTTATAGGAAGATTCTATTGTCTTTGTGGTGTTATAGGAAGATTCTATTGTCTTTGTGGTGTTATAGGAAGATTCTATTGTCTTTATGGTGTTTTATGAAGATTCTATTGTCTTTGTGGTGTTATAGGAAGATTCTATTGTCTTTGTGGTGTTACATGATTCTATTGTCTTTGTGGTGTTATAGGAAGATTCTATAGTCTTTGTGGTGTTATAGGAAGATTCTATTGTCTTTGTGGTGTTATAGGAAGATTCTATTGTCTTTATGGTGTTTTATGAAGATTCTATTGTCTTTGTGGTGTTATAGGAAGATTCTATTGTCTTTGTGGTGTTATAGGAAGATTCTATTGTCTTTGTGGTGTTATAGGAAGATTCTATTGTCTTTGTGGTGTTATAGGAAGACTCTATTGTCTTTGTGGTGTTATAGGAAGATTCTATTGTCTTTGTGGTGTTATAGGAAGATTCTATTGTCTTTGTGGTGTTATAGGAAGATTCTATTGTCTTTGTGGTGTTATAGGAAGATTCTATTGTCTTTGTGGTGTTATAGGAAGATTCTATTGTCTTTGTGGTGTTATAGGAAGATTCTATTGTCTTTGTGGTGTTATAGGAAGATTCTATCGTCTTTGTGGTGTTATAGGAAGATTCTATTGTCTTTATGGTGTTATAGGAAGATTCTATTGTCTTTATGGTGTTTTATGAAGATTCTATTGTCTTTATGGTGTTACATGAAGATTCTATTGTCTTTGTGGTGTTAAATGGAGATTCTATTGTCTTTATGGTGTTTTATGAAGATTCTATTGTCTTTATGGTGTTATAGGATGATTCTATTGTCTTTATGGTATTGTAGGAAGATTCTATTGTCTTTATGGTGTTGTAGGAAGATTCTATTGTCTTTATGGTGTTAGGAAGATTCTATTGTCTTTATGGTCCTCTATGAAGATTCTATTTTCTCTATGGTCTCCTATGAAGATTCTATTGTCTTTGTGGTGTTTTATGAAGATTCTATTGTCTTTATGGTGTTATATGAAGATTCTATTGTCTTTATGGTGTTATATGAAGATTCTATTGTCTTTATGGTGTTTTATGAAGATTCTATTGTCTTTATGGTGTTTTATGAAGATTCTATTGTCTTTATGGTGTTTTATGAAGATTCTATTGTCTTTATGGTGTTTTATGAAGATTCTATTGTCTTTATGGTGTTATATGAAGATTCTATTGTCTCTATGGTGTTATATGAAGATTCTATTGTCTTTATGGTGTTATATGAAGATTCTATTGTCTTTATGGTGTTTTATGAAGATTCTATTGTCTTTATGGTGTTTTATGAAGATTCTATTGTCTTTATGGTGTTTTATGAAGATTCTATTGTCTTTATGGTGTTTTATGAAGATTCTATTGTCTTTATGGTGTTATATGAAGATTCTATTGTCTTTATGGTCCTCTATGAAGATTCTATTGTCTTTATGGTGTTATATGAAGATTCTATTGTCTTTATGGTGTTTTATGAAGATTCTATTGTCTTTGTGGTGTTATAGGAAGATTCTATTGTCTTTATGGTGTTTTATGAAGATTCTATTGTCTTTATGGTGTTTTATGAAGATTCTATTGTCTTTATGGTGTTATATGAAGATTCTATTGTCTTTATGGTCCTCTATGAAGATTCTATTGTCTTTATGGTGTTATAGGAAGATTCTATTGTCTTTATGGTGTTTTATGAAGATTCT